>WOGR01000016.1:0-45550 GCA_015342045.1 Leptinotarsa lineolata | reverse complement strand
ATAAATTTCAAATCCGATAAATCCTATGTGTGCAAAAAAGTTATTCAAGGTTGAAGTTCCACATTTGAAGCATTCACGGCATTTTTATTCAATTACACACATTTTATGAATTGCTTACAAGTTTAGTATGTGCCCACCTAGTTACATAATTTCAATTACAATTCGAAATCATCGCGACAAGCTTCTGTTGTTATTTCAATTCTGTAAAGTCATAAATGAATGTGGTTAATGTGATTTAAAATTTTATCTTGATCTTTTTAGGGCACTTAAATGAAAGCTCGTTTTAAAAGTTTTTTATTATTATTTTATTGATTTTGCAATTGGCACATGGAACTAGTTTTTGATTCTCGTATCGTGGTGGTGAATAATTTTATTTAATGTAAAATTTGACTCATTTCTGAACAGATATAAACACATTTCAAATACACTACTCCAATGAATTAACGCACTACATTAAAAATTCGAAATATTTTGTTGTCGTTAATAAAAACTCCTACTACAATATTATATTTAGTGAACCCCTCGTATATGCAATTTGTGGATGTGATATGTTTCGATTGTGATTCAGTGCTTCAGTTTTTATTCGCAAAAATATAAAAAGAAGTACGAAATGTACCTATTGAATTCGTTAATATGAACGAGTTCAGGACGTGTATTTATTCGATACTATTTACTTGTAGAGGATTCTTGAGTGTGATCATTATAGAGCGTCAATCACGTAATTCATCCCGTGATGGATGTGCCTCAGCAGTAATACTTCTGGAAGAAGATAGGAGTTATCGACGAATTGTTCGTCGATTCAATGTGTCTCACACATCCATCACACGGATCTTGCGAAAATTCCATGAAAGAGACGATTATGCTTGCAGACCAGGGCAAGGACGAAATCTAGTAACTACCCCTATTCAGGGTCGATATTTTAGAATTTTGGCACTTCGACAACGTTTTGTTACACATCAAAGTCTACAAATTCAGTTTCAAAACGAGCATGCTATACAAATCGGTACGAAAACTGTTCGCCAGCGACTCAAGCAATACCACTTAACACCTAGGAATGCTGCCCGGGGTCCTCTATTAACTGCAGACCATCGAAGGGAGAAATTACGTTTTGTACCAGTCAGAAATAACCCCGAACAACACCATGGAATGGCCAGCACGTAGTCTTGATTCAAACACAATAGAAAAATTTCTGAGATCCTTGGTAAGTGATTGAGAGAGCACCCGATCCAAAAAAACAACCTAGGAACTGGGGAAGAGACTGATTTAGGTTTAGAGAGGACTGGACCAGAATGAAATAAGGCGCATAATTTGAGGTTCGGGCCGACGATGTGATGCTGTTATACGTAGTAGAGGTGGGAACACTCGTTATGGACACTTTTCTGTATATTTTCGTCAACTATTTCCCTACAATATTCTGTTTGTTATTCACTTTTTTTATATGTTACATCAACCCTCGATTTGATACAGTACTACAATTACTAATACTATGTAGATCAACTCTGAAGATGTTTCATTTTTTATTCGACCTCTGACTACAAATAAAATTGATTCATTGAAGTGGTGCGTTAATTTCTTGGAGAAGTGTATATAGACTGATGCAAAAGTTGAAATATTGTATTTTTTAAAATACTGTGTACGAGAATCTCTTTGAGAAATAATTGCATTGCATCATACAATACGCTTTTGTGCAACTAATACATTTGTGCTTGACCATCCATAGAAACAAACACCGTATCTAATTCTAGAGTCTACATGAGCATAGTAGAACTAAATAACTGAGTGAATTTCATCAGTTCGGACTTCCATTGTCTAATATTATATAAAATGATCTGAAATCCCTGAAATAAACAAAACAATCGAAAATTAAAAGAATAGCTGATAATGGCAAATATATGAAGCAAAATACCTGAAAAGAATTCACAGTCATCACCCGAAGACGACTCTGGATACTAACAATTGATACGTCGTGAAGTAACGTGGTTTGAAATCGTTTAATTTTTAATTATACTGATTTATTTTTATTTGTTCAATTTTTTTTCACTCGTATTTCATTTCACTGTGAAATCTTTTCAGGTGTTTTGCTTCATATATTTACCATTTTCAGCAATTCTTTTAATTTTCAATTGTATTGTTTATTTCAGGGATTTCAGATCATTTTATATAATATTAGACAATGGAAGTACGAACTGATGAAATTCACCATGAAACATTGTCATTCACCTCCAAACAAACATTAAAAATTTAATATTAAATTCAAAATTAATTTTGAAAGTTAGAAAGAAAGTTAAAAAAGAGTTACACACAAGTTGATTAACTAACATTGAGGTAATACAAATTCAGAGATGTCATAATAGGCAGAGCATTGTGAGTTTTCAATTTTGCTTCGAACATGTCTATTGGAGCTTCTTTGATAAAATCTGGTAGAGACTTAAACAATCTGATACCAAAAAGTTTTTTAATATTAGAGGTTAATCTATTATTGGGTATAGCGATATGGGATCTTATTCTAATCGGATAATTGTATGTATCTCCATTAAGTGTGTACAAATGCATGTGCGTTTTTATGTAGATTAATTCATTGTAAATGATAGCTGACGGAAGTGTCATTATTTTAAACTTAATGAACCAAGGTTTACAGCTATCAGTCTGGCTTATACCGGCTAGAGCTCCAATGTCTCTTTTCTGGATAATAAAAATCGATTGAATGTAGCAAGAGTGGCCCCAGTTAATTATACCGTGAGTCATAATACAGTGAAACATTCCGTGGTAGGCAGAGAAGACTGCTTCCAAGTTCAATAGCGATTTCATCCGTCTAATTGCAAATATTGCTTTTGATAACTTGCTAGTTAACTGATCTATATGAAGTTTCCAATTTAAATTGGGATCAATGATATGTCCTAGAAATTTTACACTCTGAGTGGTAGTATGCTTAATGCTGAAGACAAGTGTCTGAGTTTTGTTTGTGTTTAAGTTATGATTTTGTATCCTTTGGGAGTTCTCCCCATTTGCTCAATATAAATTTTTGGGCAAGAACCACAAGTGTATGTATGTATATGTTCGTATATGTATCTATATGTGTATGTATATGTATGTGTATATGCATAACTTTGTTTTATAGATTTTAGTTGTTGTTGTAATTCTGTTGTTGTAATTCCGTAATACAGAATATAACACTGAAGTTTTCTCTTTTATTACATATTCATTTAAATGAGTATAATTTATTTTCTATTGTTTGAATTTGTCATTAGTTTTTAAGTCATACCAGTGGGTAGAAAGATATACCATTGAAAATGGTTGTTTAAATAAAGCACTAATTAGGTATAATTTAGAAGCAATGTGCAACGTGTTTTGGTTTTGTAAACTATAGGGTAAAAATCTCACAATAAAATGTTACACATATGAAAGAGAACCCAATTGAAAATTTTAATTTTTTCAGGGCTTCGGGGCATGTAGACAGGTTTGCCGATCTCATGGTGAAAGATACTAAAACTGGAGAGTGTTTCAGATTAGATCATTTGATAAAGGCACATTTGGAAAAAATTGCCGCGGACAAGAAAACAACTCAGGAGACTAGGGATGAATGTATTGACATTATAATAAAGGTGTGCTATCACAAGTAGGCAAATTTTAGTAGTCGGAAAATTTATTTTGAACATCATTTACAGCAGTTTTATTACCCTTAGTGTGAGAATGGATACACCTAACTAACGGAAGTATTTGTGTTGTGCTCTCCATCCACCACTCAGGGTATTCAATGATATGGTACTAACTATCCTATATCTATATCTATATACATTCATTTCGATTATTGAATTTACTAAATTGATGAATATTGTGAATGATAAGTTTGCTGAATATCGTATCTATTTAGCCGAATGAATTGAGAAGTTCGGTTACTAAATTCCGATGATTTATGCTTTTTAAGGTTTATATTCAGTGAAAATATTTTATGAATTCCTTTACAGCTTGATGGCATGAACAAAGCAGAAATGACTGAGGTAATGACTAAATTCAGTATGAAGAGTCCTGTTACTGGCAACGACTTGACCGAACCTATTGAATTCAATTTGATGTTTGGAACCCAAATAGGACCATCAGGGCTCATCAAAGGGTTAGTTACTATCGCTTATCTAGATTGCTTAGGTGCATTGGTTGACATGCATTTTTGTCCAGTAAGGAATCCCTTCATTGTTTTTTGTAATTCAATTCTTCACCATCATCTCAGCTTCATATTTCTTCAATTTCTGGAATGGTAACTGAAGAATTAGTAGCTCTTATCGAGGAAACTAGCTGAAAAAATGGCATGACATCAAAAAACAATAAATGGATGAATTACACTTACGAGTTTAAATACCCATCTATACATAGAAGTTATCATTTTTTACTTTATTTTCAGATTCTTGAGACCTGAGACTGCTCAGGGTATATTTGTGAATTTCAAACGTCTCCTTGAATTCAATCAAGGAAAGCTGCCGTTTGCTGCAGCACAAATCGGTAAAAGCAAAACATATTTATTCACTTGATGAAAATTTATGATACACACACTATATTTTATTTAAGATATGTTTCGCTACTCTTCCAACTGATGAAGCCACCATGTAGCGAAACGCCTTTTAAATATTGTGTAAAAATTGTATAATTATTATCGTGTATAGCAGTGAAGAAACTTAAATGTCATATTTTTTCAAGTCAATGTGCAAATTTCCAGGAAATGCATTTCGTAATGAAATATCTCCAAGATCTGGTCTCATCAGAGTTCGAGAGTTCACCATGGCAGAGATAGAACATTTCTGTGATCCAAACGAAAAACAACATCCTAAATTTGATAGCGTGAGAGATACCGAACTGCTCCTCTATTCTGCCTGCAATCAAATGGATGGCAAACCAGCTGAAAGGATAACTATCGGAGAAGCTGTTGATAACGTGAGAACTATTTTCTTGGTGCCATTTTTCTGTGTTTTTTCCACAAAAAATATTTCTGCTTCAACTAAAATGAACAATTTGGGACACTGGAATTTTAAAAAATTGCATCTCCCATTTGATTGACTGTAGAAGTTTATTCATATTAGGTAGTGATTTTTATAATTTGTAGTCTTTGGTTGCAAATGAAACTTTGGGTTACTTCATGGCCAGAATCCAGAAGTTTATGGTTAAATGTGGTGTTGACCCCACAAGGCTTCGATTTAGACAGCACATGTCTAATGAAATGGCTCATTATGCCTGTGACTGTTGGGATGCCGAGTGTTTGACAAGCTATGTGAGTAAGATGAAAAATATTTCTGTAATATCAACTTCGTTCAAAACAACTACCATGAAATTGATAAAATTATAAAAACTTCCTATTCATGTCTAACCCAATCAATAGAACATCTATGAGAGCTGCAGTGTGTTTGGTTACGAATGGGTTAATCTTGAAATATATCTATAGAAGTATTAAAAATCTGTTCTATAAATTAATTGATTCAACTTTCACATCAAGAGTAACAGCTATAAATATTCCTAATTCATTTACACATATAAAAATTCTTAGTTGCGTTACATTTTGCTAGCAATTGTTACATTTCAGGGATGGGTGGAATGTGTAGGCTGTGCTGACCGATCCGCTTATGATCTCACTCAACATTACAAAGCAACAGGAGTGAGGTTAGCTGCTGAAAAAAAATTGGCAGAGCCTAAAGTAATAGATGTTGTAGAAGCATCACCAAATAAAGGTGCAATAGGAAAAATCTTCAAAAAAGATGCCAAAGGTATTACAGATGCCTTGACTAGTCTCCAAATTGAAGAACTTGCTATACTAGAAGAGAAATTGGAAACTGAAGGGTATGTTGGTTGAAGAGAGTAAACGTTCACTGCCGCATATAACTGCATTGAAGCTATTTTCCGGGTTTGTTGGCCATGGTCTGCAGGTTTTTATGCCTGACGTTTCATCTATGACTAAGGTAGACATCAAAGGTGATGAGGCAATAGACAAAGTGTTTCAGTTGTCTTCAAAGCAGATTATGTTACCTCATCGCCTTTGATAATGTCTACCGCAGCTGTTGATGAAACAACCTACAGACACGGCCAACAAGCCCATTGCTTTGCAATGATACATTGTCACAACGCCAAGGTTAGAGGCAGTACATTGGGGAGAGGCCGAAGATGTTGAAATATTTTTATTATATGGAGAAAAATATTTAAATCACATCCCTAAGCTTGTGAATAGATTTGTCACTCATCATTTTTCTTTGTTCGCTTATTGATTATTTTTGAGGGAGTGGGTTAGTAGAATGGATTTCTTATATTGTGTTAAATTTCCAAATATATCCCAATTTGATTTTTCTGAAGTATATTGAAAATATTCAAAAGTCCTTCGAAACAATTCAGATTTAAAAGAGGCGATACCTTTTTTGCATATCATGAGTAGTTTTTTCTGACACTTTCTTAAATAACATTACATAAAAAATGATGTTTATGGGCACTAAGTAATGTATGAATTTACTATGGGTTAAATAAACAATATTAACTGTTTTTTCAACCGCTGAATATATAAGATTTCAAATTTAAAGGTTGACTATAATATATATATCAAGAACAAGTCCTAGTCGATAACATAGTGATCAAGAAGAGGGGGTTAAACATAAATCCATCTGAATACACCATAGTGACATTCACCAAAAGGTGAATATTAATATGCTTCTTTTCCTAGTGACAATAATTTTATTCATATTCAAAAATGTACCTGCTGTCAAAGAACTGAGATTGTAATTGGTTTCTATTAGGTTGTACAGGTACCTACTACTGTTGTATATAAGAATTGTAGCCCGGTGTGTAACATTCATTTCTATTAAGAAAGTTACGGTGTTGGCGAAACGCGTCTACAAATAAAAAATGTTTGTGAAAATTGTTAAATTATCATCATGGATAGTGTTATTAATTAGCATCAAGTAACGGGTCAGTCCATTCATGATAACCCTCAGCAAATCAACTCCGGAAATGAAAAACAAATAGGGTGTTCCATTCAAAAATACTGGTAATAACGTCATTGCCTCAAAAGAGGTCACCCTGTATATTCATTCATCATTTTAGAAAGCGGTGAATCAAAATAAAAAAATTACTCATTTAGGGACTTTTTAATAATATGATCAACGATCATAGTTGCTGAAGATACAAAAAAATTATTCTATGACTAGTAAAAAGCTCACTAATGTGACCGTTTCTTGTTCAGTGAATAGGCAATGATACTATAACTCACACTTTCGAACCAATCACAGTTGACCAGATTCCTAACTCACTGCCTTTGAGCCAATCACAGGTGAGCAAATTCATTACTTTAGAGTTATATTTGCATTTGCATGCAAGCCTTGAGAATTCACCTAATTCAAAATATGTTCTCAAACATCAAACGTGTAATCACTGAACTGATAGTTCGTTTTAAATCAGATGGTTTAAAAAAATAATAAATATGATGCTTTTCAAAATTAGTAGTTTGAAACTCAAATGGTTTATGTCACATGAGACTTGTAAACTAGAGTTCAGAATTGTAACTGAAATACAGTAATAATAATAATAATAGAACTCATTCATCAATCAAAGATTACTTATCAGTCTAGTCAAAAAAAAGTTATGTACCTATAAATGAATTGTTAAGATAGTGTATAGTCATGAAACAGAACAAAAAATGTATACATACAATAGTCTGTTCCAAAATAACTAGGTATCAAAAAATATAAAATTCCTCAACATTATAAAATACTTTTTCAAGAAGGAAATTTCTCAATTTATTTTTGAATAGAATGTCATTCAGATTCACATGTATTATATCGGTTATTTTATTGAAACATTTGATACTAATATGCTTTGGTGAATTTTCACAGACTGATTGATAACCTTGAATAGGGTTGTCAAAGACTTTACTCCTAGTATCATACATATGAGTGTTCTCATTCCTCATTAGTTCATTTTGGTTTCTTTTAATGTACATAATCAGCTCAAAAATATAGAAACATAGAGTTTCTTGAGTAAAGTTGGATAAGCATGACACATTGTTCTCATTATTTTTTGAGATACAAATGCCCTTTCAAAGTGACAAAGTGACACGCCATACGGCAGAGTAGACTGAACCATCCCAAAATATAATAGTTTCAAGATGTGTGTTGATACAGTATCTCGCAGATTTTTCATAACATAGCATGTAGTGCTCAGTTTTGAACATACAGTGTTCATATGTGCTTCCCATATTAGATTACTATCCAAAGTATTACCTAAGAAGTTGATGCTTTCATAGATTGTGTAGATTTACTAGATAAGTTGAAGTATAGGTCATAATTTGTATTTAGGTTTTTCGGCAACAACCGCACATAATTCGTTTTTTCCAGTGTAATTTTTTTTATGTTTTGGCATATTGTTTTCACGATTTTTATTTTCAGTTCGTATGAAATAGCAGTGGGAAAACAAAACTTCACACTTACTAAAGATATGGTGTCTGTGAAGAAATATCAGAAAACACTGCATGTCGAAGAAGTCATTCCCAGTGTCATTGAACCGTCTTTTGGTAAGTGACCAAAAAATTTTTCCCAACATTTATTGCATTTTCACCTTCGTTTCTCGTAGGTGTGGGTAGAGTAATGTATGCCATTTTTGAACACAATTTCAAGCAACGTGATGGGGATGAGCAAAGGACATATCTATCCTTACCTGCCACTGTTGCACCATTGAAATGTAGTGTCCTGCCATTGAGTTCCAACCAAGAGTTTGTTCCTTTCATCAAGCGGATTTGTAAGTATTGATTACTATTTTATAACTGCAGTATTATTACCTGTTGAGGAAGTATTTTCATGTGATGTACAACAATACCATTTTCTCAAAGATTCAATATCAACCCTGATGTTATTTGACGTGTTTTCATTTTTTTCCGTCCATTATGTGGTATCACCTACAAATACTGTAAATTTAGCAAAGATGTCATTATTCAATAAATCATCGATATATAATAATGTTCCAAGATGGCCGCGAATGTAGGTGTCGGTTTTGATAATCAAAAAAAAAGATTTAAATGCAAAAAATATCCTCCAGGAGTCAGGATTAATCTGTGTCAAATGTAACACGGTGTATCATAAATCACTGCTAGAGAACAAAAACTTGTGATGATAATTTTGTAGCTTTTATAGTAAATGTCTGTAGGTCCCCTAATAATTCCTTGATAAAATGTATGAGCTGATGTGTGATTTGTATACAAGTCGTGATTACTTTTTAGTTTGTAGTGACTTCAACATTAGTTTATTCCATAAGATCGACTATCAAAATAACTTATAAATTTCTTCAGTGAGTTTGAAATAATTTTTTTTATTTGCCCATTTCAATCCAAATTGTTTTACATGAATAAAAATTTTTTGAAAGAACCATATTTCTCTTTAGTTTGAGCGATGGCATAAACTTTATTCTGTTAGTGCATAAATCTTTTATGAACAAGTGACAGGCATACCCACTGAGATTATGAAAAATTATGTGAATGAAATCTATAGCTCCATTTCTTTTTTTTTTTTCGTTAGATGGCAGTGGTCCTCTTCAAATGTTTTTCCACATATACCACATGTAGTTGCAATATTGAAATCATGCTCTTTCTCAGCAGTCAAAGGACTCATTGGAACGACATTTTTTAAATATTTGTGACGTCGGTCTCCAAGTTCGAAATGAACACTTTATATGCATCCGCCCCTCTTTATAAAACGAATTTAGAAATAGAATAACTAAAAGAGGACTTTATGAGATATGGAAGCTTATGGTTCATGAAGATAAGTTCGATTTATGTTAAGAGTTAACAAAATTTGGCTCGTTTATATGCACTGGTTTCAGAATTGATTCGAAATCAGGATATACAATTAATGGAACTTTCAACTGTTTCTCGACATTTTCAAATTTCAAAATATTGTCAGGTACACATTCACTGAATATATCAACCCTGAGATTTGTGTTTAGTGTTGTTGTCGATATATGATTGCATTCGTTCAGTTGATGTCACAATAAAAACCGCTCATTATCAAAGTTTAATAAACAACCATCACAAAAATACTTTTTTATGGTCGTGTGCAGATATTTGGGATGATACTAATCTCGATAAATATTCAATCCAACAATAATGACTGTTACCAGAATCGTCCGTTATATTTAGCAGATTCACATGACTAGTAAATCTACGTTTCGAATAGTGTAACAGGCCTTCAACTTTATATTCAATTCTACCATTTTTTAAACTATTTTCCAAACCACAAACATTGATAGAGCAATCATCCATAACCTCAAATTTAGGAATATCTTTCAACTTAACTGAAAAATCCATACCTGCTTCATTCAACGCTGTGGAGAAGTAAGCTTATGATGAAATTTCATACAATCTCGCATTGGCTGGATACGAAGCTGAAGCCACAGCCCACGTAAAGCAGTACTGATCCTGATTGTCAACATTCGCAACACTATTCTTCAACTCGATGAATTTTGGTAACTTGATGTAAGAATACCCTCCAAGGGAGTTATACTCGGCAACATTCATCTCCTTATACAGAAGTTCCTCGATGATCCAACTTGAAAATATATTTTCTATTCACATTCAGTCAGCAATGTTGTGAATACATCACAAATCTAAATCTCGATCTTGAAATTCCATTGCTTGTACAATTAAACCATTAACAAGATTATTATATACCACATTCAAATAATTTGATTGATCAACAACTTGATTGGGACCGTTGAATGCTTTTATTACTGAAAGCTCCTCACTTTGAAGATAGTAACGTACACCTCCATATTAACTTTCACACATTCATGGATCACTAACACTTCTTCGAGTAGTTTCAATACATTCTACTTCAGCTCTTCGGAGAATGTGGTGGTTTTGACTATTCACCCTGTAGCTCACAATTCTACACTTGAATGCTGTGCGTATAATTTTAACAATGTCTTCATAATTGAACACATGCATTTGTTCTATGCTACAGAGTTCTCCGATGTACATTCATCTGCTCGCTTGCAATAGTCAAATTGCAGCACAAACATGTCTGCATTGCTAGGGTTGTTGGAGGGTTTAACCTCCGCCTTTTCAGTTTTGATAGTTCTTCATCATTCGCAGAAGTACAGAAATCCTGCTGATGATGACACAGTTAAAGCTACGAAGTTTTATTCCAAGTCATATGCGATCCAAGCTCAAGGTCATGTATGAAAGGCAGAGTCAAGGTAGTGTAGGTCGATTGATATTGAGAGGTTCAGAACCGTCGTTAGCACCCTACTTAGATTTGTCAGTGAATAGAATGTCCCTTTCGAATGAAGGATTTTCGGAAACTTTTTGGAGAAACCATTGCCAGGAATTCACTTGTAAGGAAAATACACGAGGAAGTAGAGTCTGAACCCGTAGAATGTGATAGGGATATAATAAATAATCAAGCAGAATCCTCCATAGTAGAATATGGGCGATATTCAAATTATTGCCTCATACTCATTTCAGGATTTTCGTGAACTGAATTTTAAATAGCTACCTTTACTGCTGGAGTTCTTGCAGTCAGATGTGCTCCTTTCAAGCGATGTGCTCGTTTCAAGCGATGATTTGACTCCAAACGTCCTGTTTCACATAATCTTATGTGGGTGCTTGAAATCGTTCCATCATCAGGAACCATTCTGTTTGGGAAGGGCTCTTGATACAGTCGCCTGGCTTCATATGCGTTCCCGACAGCAAGCCCATACAAGTAATGCATGCCTACTGATTCGGTATTTGTGAAATTAACTACGTTTTTCTAATAAACAAGTTTTTATGACGTATATAATATCACCTATCTAGCTAGAGAAGTGTCAAAATTATTTATGTTAACAGGGACGCCTCTGATAAATATTAAGAAAACTACCATGGAAAAATTAAAAAAATCCAAAGCGGATACAGTGATATTAGGGGGAAAATGTTTTCACCATTCATATGAAGAATTTTTCTTAAAATTATCTAAGGATTATCGCCCTTCAGGCTTCAGGATCGGCATTCAATTATGAAACACCCTGTATATACTTATTTTATCTGTATTGCTGCAGCTTATAGGTTGTGCCATGACTAGTCCAATACGTTTATATAATGTGTTGTTTTTTAAACATTTGTATGGACTTCGGTGATGAATAAATTTGATTTGATGAGACCTAGTGTGGAACCTGGAGGCATTACCATACTGATGTGTGCTAGGCACAGATCAACTTCATATACGGGCTGCGAGCCAGCTATAGTACGAAACTAAAAATATACCAAACACAATAAAATCTCTATAGAGGGATGGTCTGAGAAAGAACTCTTCAATAAAACAGAAAACGGCTCAGAATTACAGGTCTACCTACTGGAAAGCTTTGCTTAGTCAGAAAAATTATGGGTGTTTCAATTTGAGCAACATGTCAACATGAAATTTTCAGTAAAATATCTAATGGTTCAAGTGCCATGTGTATCTATACAGTTGCCAAACCTGAGTTGTGGAAGAATATGTGGATCAGGATAGTGTTCCAGTTCACACTGCACTGATGAGTCATTTTGGACAACCATGGGGCTCCTATATTGAAACATGCAACTCAAGAGATCCAGCGGCACGTGAACTAAAAGGAGTTGCAACAACAACCCTGAATTTTCAGACTGTTATATTTTATGCGAATGTGTAGCACTGGATCAACGAAGGCAAGCAATTTACGGACAACCCAAATTAGGTCCATCATATTTTTCTGGACTTAATTTGCGCGAAGTTGGCGCGATAGTAGTGCGCCTGGCTTACTATCAGATGGTCGTGGGTTCGATTCCGGCCTCGACCAGATATTTTTCTCGAGAGAGAATGTATCTGGTTGAAGCTGGGATAATTCTGCAACCGTGTTAGGAATCACACGTTAAAAGGTAAGACCTCGTTAGTCCTTAGCTCACACAAGTTTCTCAACTTCTGAGAGTTGTCGGTCGTATGGGGGGCAACAGCTGATTAACGGAAAATTATATTTTAAACACACATATATTTGTTATTATGCTAGAGCTGGAATTTGATTTCCTTGTACTTCTCTGTCACTGATACTACCATCAAGAAACGTATGATTTGTTGCTTGATTGATCACAGTTCAGACATGATCAAAATATTCCTAATCAAATTATGCGGTTTATACACGGTATACCATTTTTAAAGTACGGTCAATATTAATTTCAATTTACTGGACCTTAAAAGGAGATGTTTAATAAAGGTGGAGTAATCAGATTGCCCGTGTTGAATATTGCATTGATTTAGAGATGGGTTTTGGTCTTAAAAATAACGCATAGTCTTAATTGATGGATGGTGGCTTTCGTCTGAATACAGATGAAGTGAACAGTTACTTGTCAAGGGGTATTTTTTCAATAGAAGAAACCAGTACATGCATAATTACAGAAATTCACATTGCAACTAATACTTTGGGTTGAGATTTCGTCAATTTATCGATTTGACCACCGTTATGAAGGTTAGTGAAAGAGCTAGTTTATATTATATTTATACGTTAAATTTGATGATTCTGATCAACATGCTTGCCCCGTTTTTCGAAAATAATGATTACGATTTTTGGAACTATGTCATCTGCTATGAATTATTCTCAACTTTCAGAAAAATCTAGTCACAATTTGAAAAACGAGAAATGAAACTTCCTATGTTTTTTACCAAGTAGTAACGACTACATCATTCAATTTCTAGTCACAATTCGTGTTTTTCCTGCACAGTCCCAGCCTTATTGTGATAACCTCTTCAAAAGAACTTTTTTTTCGAAACAGAGGTTATTGTAAATTACCACCTAATTTCATCATTCAAGAAATTATATTGTTTATTGTTTTGTTATCCATACTTGTTCGAACTTTGATTTGCACATTGTTTTTCAATTATTCTACAGGGTGTTTCAAATTCGATCCTCACCATTAGGATCTCGGAAATTATAAGAGATACGAAGAGAGTTCAATAAGAGCAAAGTTGCGCATTCACCTAACTAACAATATGCCGTTGAGAAAGTTCTAAAATTCCGAGTATATCCGGAGATATCCGGAAAAAACAGAAATTTCGGAAAATGGTTCTTATTTTTTGTCTCTTTATTTCTCAAAAAGTTCGAGAATGAATTGCACTACCACATTGCCACTTTTTTCCAGAAGCATAATGTTGTTTTCAGATTTATTATCCGACGTTTCGCTATCCGGCCACCATCATCTACTTTATTTTTGCTTATGGGCGCTATATTGGATTCTTTCTATTTAGAATAGAACCAGATTTTACCTTTTCAATGATGTATCATAAATTATAAAACATTATGTTGATTTCTGTTGAATGTTTATTTATGGTATGGAGATAGATGGTTCCTAGAAGATTTCAAGGGTTATCGAGCAATAACTATATGCAGTAAGTAAATTTCAATGTAGAGTTCAACTGACCGACAAAATTATGACAATGAGAATTAGCTTTACTTTTTTCGCGAGAAGCAAACATATATAAATAATAGAGAAGGATACGAATTATACGTTTCCAAACATCGAAAACCCTGGTAATATTTGATGCATCATCCCATAAGACCATCTACAAGAGAACTGTTAACATCTAATATGTGTTCTTCGCCTAGTATCTTCTTTCACTCTCGAAAATCTCGTATCAAAACGTATATCGTTCCAGATTTTGGATAAAGTGAGCCTGGACTGATTTTTCCGCATTGCCCATAAGTATATATCTTTGACACCCCGTTGAACAATTTCAACTTATTATAATCAGTTGAACTTGTAGAAATTTGTATTGAATATAAAATATAGACAAAAAACTTTTGTCTGATTTCTACTTAATTCTATATACATTCAGTTTATCGTGAATTTCCGAAGAGTTGTTAGCTTTTTCATCAGCGGAAAGATCTATTGAGATAGTCCCGATATGTTGTGATAAATCATCAATACAGAACGAAAAGAGTAATGGCTCCAAAACTGTGCTTTGTAGAACTCCATATTCCAAGTATCAAGTATCCGGATTCACCTTATACCATTTCACATACATTTTTTGAAAGATATATGCTCTAAGATATAAATTTGCCATGAATTCCTATTGCTATAAGCCTGTCATTTTAAAGTCTATAGAATCGAAGGCCTCGTATAAATCGAAGGAGAATGTGGCCACAAATTTGTACTTGTTGATAACTTCATAAATAGTTTTCGTCGATCTACTTAGGCAAAAGCCATTTTGTTTATTGTTTTGTCTATTGAATCATTAGACCCCCCTTTTATTTTTTGAACAAGGCAACTCAAAAATTGAAATTTGGGGTAATGAAATTAATGCATGAATACTTGCTTCAAATAGCCCTATAAAAAGTCCATAGGTGTCAAATCTGGCGAGCGGGCTGGCCATTCTGTAGGATCTCGACGACCAATCCAACGACCGGCAAAAGTAGTATCCAAATAGTTTCTTACTTGTCTGTAGTGATGTGGTGGTGCTCCACCCTGTTGGAATACAATATCCATATCGAATTCATTAGGATTCGCTTTGCTGATTTCACTGATGAGAGGGTCAACAGTAGTGTCAACAGTAGTTTCCAGCATATTCAAATACAGTTCCCCTGTTAAATTTTGACCATCAAATAGAGGTCCTACGATATAGCTTCCCAATATTCCTGTCCAGACATTAATTTTTTCTGGATTTTTGGTATGTGTTTCCCGGAAAACGTGAGGGTTGGTGTCATTCCAATAACGGCAATTTTGTCTGTGAACATTTGAAAAAATGTACATTCGTTACTAAAACAAATATTGTGGAGATAGGTAGGATGCCTTGCAAAGGTTTCCGTCATGATTTCGCAGAATTCTGCTCTTCGATCAGGATTATCTTCAGATAATTAGTGTACCAATTTGATTTTGTATGGATGATAATTATTCCTCTTCAAAACTCTCCACATAGTAGAAGGAGACACCTCACAAACATTCGCGACAGTCAAGAAGGTGTTATTTCCCATCTCAGATTTGTTGATAATATATGCAAGTGGTTTGCATATAATCCTAGAAACGATTTTCATAAACTTCAATACTCAACTCTTTCATAGGTGCCAATGTTTCTTCAGATCAGGTGCTTTGCATTGATAATTTATGATCATTGAAGAAATTTTTTCCAACGGAAAATCATGTTTCTTCTAACCCAACTGGTGAAAAGACAATGTTATGTATTTGAACCAATCTAACAGTATTTCTCCGATTCAAGAATTAGATATATCGACAATCAGAAGGACCATTATTGATTATGATGGATGAGAAAAATCTCTCTGAAAATTTGAAGGGGTTATATTTTTTTTGTATCAAGATGAAATTATACAAATACAAAATTAAAAGCTAATTTAGAGGTGATGGTTATTTACCATTTTGGGTACAATTGATTAATTTTTCACCGTTTCAAGTTTTTATCCGCTCTTTCATTGAATTTTAAATTCGTTAATTCATTCCCATTGTAGACGGCATCTATTGACTTCGATAAGAACGACTAAAGTTGTCAACTAAACACTCATTATGATGGGCAGTTTGAAATTCATGACTCCCATTCCATTTCTAGAAGATAATGGCAGAGCACCTATCGCTGATAAGTGGTTTCCCGCTGATAGTTTTTCGGTTTCCTGTGATATGAATAGAAACAATAATATCACTCATCGACCCAGCAAGGTGCTCCTACGCCTTCGAGAATGGTGCTATAACCACTGTTTGAAGTAGTTTTTATCTTAATATTTTTGTTCATTAGAATCAAGCTTTTCCATGTCACCTCTCCGCTGGATAAAATTTCCCTATCTTCGCGTGACGTTCTTATATATTTGAAACAAAAGATAACATTGAGGTGTTAGTTTATTGAAACTTGGTTCAATCACGAAGGCTTCTAATCTTTCACTCCTTATATCTATCCGTAGGTACTTTTGATGTGTTTTGTCTGCCCGAATATCATTTCGTTAAGGCTATAATTACTAGATTGAATGGTGTCATTTCAAACGAGAAATTAAGTGATTATTTTATAGGCATAATAGTGTTAACCTTCAAACTAACATAGGCATAATAGGGTTGAACTTCTCACTGAGATTTACATAAATTATTCAAAGGTAGTGTCTATAGGTGTAAAACATGTCCTTTACATTATTCACGCTGTACTTCTCGAAATTGTTTTTTGAAAAATCAGGTCTTCATAGCCAGAAAATCAATTTATTTTTTGTTTAGTTGTTGATTCAGCAATATTCAAATTGGTTGATTGATTATATATTTTATTGGACATTTCTGGTGAAATGAGCTTGTTTCATGATTTTTGGTTTGTAGTTCACCTGATAGAAATGTCAAATTGAAAAAAATGCACATTGTTTCAGCTCTCTAAGTACCGTAGTTTTTCCGTGATTAATTATTAAAAATAGAATTTGGTAGGCTAATGACGTCACGGCCCTATTTCAGCTTCTTGTTCGATTGACCAATAGGAACAATAGAAATAATTAACATTGCCAAATCGTAAAATTTGCGAAGCCAATGATTATCAATTTGATTATGGGAGTGTATATTAATCCGTTAACGTTTCAATTAATGGAAAATTCTCCACATTGAGGAAAATCATGTCTGGAAATAAGTTCTATTTCTAAAATCAGTACACAAAGTCGAAAGATCCCAAAATATTTAACTAAACTATGATTTTATGCATTATTTAATAATATACAGTAATGAAAATCAAAAAATATAGCAAACTGCATCGAAGAATCATTTCAAATATTCAATTTATTTGACAATTCTCAATCTGTACAACTGCAATTTATTGTAAAGAAACGATTCCTACATACATACCTCTTTCTAATATTGCAACTGAATTCAAACGTTATAGGCTCGCTTGGGTAATCTGTTGAATCTTCCAAAACTTGAGAGGAAGGTTGAATGAGGTCAAGTAAAGACAGAATTGATTGTACTCGAACTGATTCAACAAAAGCTTCTGAGGTAATACCATTAATCATATGATAAAATTTAATGAAGTGAAATGAAAAACATTTGATTTTTTTGCAAAAATATTAATTCATTTTGTTTCATTCTTTCAGCAACAGTATTAACTTCCGATAATACAGTTTTTTTTCTCATTTTATCCTTTGGGAACCTAAATTCATTATATGATATAACTCACCTATAAACCAATACGCCTTCTGTTTTCTTGTGCCTATCGGCACAATTAAAATCAGCACAAGAATGCATCATATTAATATTCAAATATATCTCTAAAACACTTTCAAAATACACACAAACTAAACTCGATGAAAAAATGAATTGTTCCTACGTGAGCTATCAACTAAGAAAAAGTTGAAACTCAATTTTGCAAAAACAAGCAGAATGCATGCGATATTACATACAATTTAAATGCTGAATAAACCAATAAATTGTGATATGGGTACTCCATTTTCCTGAGAAAATGAACGATCAATTGAAATTTTTTGTAATTATTCATTCATTTTTATTTTAAGAATAAAGCCAGCAAACAAATAAATATACAATAATAAGATCGCTCGAATCCACGTATTAAGCATAAAAATGGACTTATATAATACAAGTTATATCTAAATATGATTCTAAATAGAATTTAACGAGCTGTATTTTCAAATGGATTTCGAATGCTCATGAACCCTAATTAAATCAATTATGCATTCATGCCACCCACCAAAAATTAAAAATTCAACGTTACTGGTAAATTAGCTATATTGTCATCCAGTCACCCCGCGCCCTCTATATTGTATGCGACAATGTGCTCTTTCTAATGTCAATGGTCCCCACACATAACTTCGTATTTTTGTTGAAATGATTTCAAAATGAATGTTGAGCCTAGATTTGTTGAAGCTGACCCCGACAACTTATCAAGAGTCGATTTTGAAATGATCGATGAATTTTACAAGAAAAATTTGCAATACTTTGGTACCGAAATAAAAAATGAAAAATTGAAACGGTAGGTGGTGTATTTAATAGGTCCCTTTTATTTATATGACATTCATTTCAGAGTTTGTCTTTTATCGAAGATATAAAACATTTTAACAATTTTGGTGGTAGTAATGGTAAAATTCAATCCAAAAGTAACCTGAAAAAATATTTTTCGGAATGTAAACTAATGACACGGAATATGCAGCAAAATAGGCAACCGCCGAGACCTACCTTTTACAAAAAAAAACGTTCTTCAATTAGATAATTGTAACACTTGTATTCACACCGAGTTGACAATATCAACAAAAATACCGTCTGTTAAATTGGATCATCATATATGTGATTGTATATTGAAAACCAATACACTTGGCAACTCCGCTCTACACAGTATCAATTTTATTGGTCAACAAACACGCGGCCAATTTAAGTTCTAGCTTTTTGAATTGTTCTTTTTTCTGACAATATAGAAGAGATCTTGGGAATGACAGGTACAACCCGCAATTTTTCAAATGAGAAGTATAGGTTTGTGATATATCGTTTGAAAGCACTATTCATTCTTCATTCAAAATTGTTATCGCTATCAAGTTTATCGCTACAATTGAGATACAATAAATTGAAATCATGTGGTTACCGAAATTTGATAAAATACACTCAAAACTCATTGCAATATACTGTTGAGATATTGATAATAAGAAAGTAAGCAGAAACCATAGCAATGTTCTCTTTTGCTGGTGAGCAAATGATGGGCATGTTGTATAACAATATTATCCAAATAGAAGGCCTTATGTTTTCTGATGAGAGTACTTTATTTTTAACGGTCATGCTAATCGGCAAAATTGCTGCTACTGGTCAACGGAAAATCCTCACAGGATGAGAGAAGGATACAAGCAATACCATCAAAGAGTTAATGTTTGGGCAAGGATCGTAGGAAACCAAATCATTGGTCTCTTTTTCATTGAAGGCAACTCGAATGGCGATAATTATTTGGCACCACTTCAAAATTCCAAGCTGAGCAAATGTATATCCTGATCCCGGAAACTCTCAAGTTCCAGTGGATACAATGTGGTTTCAGCAAGATGGAGCACCACTACATTACCAAAGTAATGTTAGGCAATACCTCGATACAACATTTCCCAATCGGGATAGGGAGGCGAGGATCGATTGAATGGCCAGCGCGATCACCTGATCTTTCATCATTAGAATTCATTTTGTGTGGAAACCTTACAAGGAAAAGTCTAACGGGGTCAAATCGCACGATTTCGGTGGTAAGTTCACATCACATCTACGTGAGAGGACCATGTCCTCAAATTGTCGTTGGTGTCCAGATCATCCAATTCAGGTCAAAAGAAGTTGGTGATAATAGACCTATAATGCTCGCCGTTGACAGTAATGGCCTCACCAACGTCGTTCCCAAAGAAATAAGGACCGATGACGTCACCAACATCGCAGTAATTTTGCTGGGATAAGACGAGTGACTCGCATAGGTTTATTTTGCATGCTTTATTTAGAATCTCTCTGCTGGAATAGATCAGTTTTAGTTTTACGAAAGATTTTTTGATTGTATATGATACATGCGTGGAAAACGTGAGGGAGTCATCAAGAAACAGGCCTAAATTTTTTTCGCAATTCGACAATTCGAGTGTTTCATTCCTAATCGGAATTTAAATCTTCGTCAGTTTTAAGCGAATGAAGAGTCTGCATGTGAAATAAATTGTATCACTTCCAGGGTGAAGAGCAGTGTGAGGAGGAGCACCATTCCCGGGTTGGACGAGGACGACGGCGATTACGCCACTTTGAGAGAACTACCCCTACCCCCGTCTACTTCCCAAAGGCTCAGCAATGGAGACGACACGGCGAGCGAAGAAGGAAAGGTAAATATCGGATTTCCTTCGGGAATGTTTAATTATGTCTGTGATCTGTAGTGCGATGTCTGCTTGCTTCTAATTTGCTGGGTGGTTGATGACTGTTGAAAAATTAACACGAGGGGCATTGGAGCTCAAGCGTTTTCCTTGAAGCCAGGTTGCTATTTGCTATTTTTTGTCTGGGTAATGAATGGGCTTGTTTGATGATTTTTGGTGGTTCATTTGATAGTAATTTCAAATTGAAAAACTGTGCACTTTCTTTCAGCTCTCTAAATACCGTTGTTTTTCCGTAATGAATTATTGAAAATCGGATTTTCCAGGCCCGTGACGTCACGGACCTAGTCCCGCTTCTTGTTCGATTGACTAATAGGAACAATACAAATAATCAACATTGTCGAATCGTGAAATTCACAGAGCGTTTCTGATTCATTCGTGATCCAAAGTAAAATATCAGTCACTTTCGACAACTTAATCCAAGAAACAAGTGTAAGAAATGTATTGGAAGGGAGAATTAATTATATATGGAATACAAATAACACAAAACGCAATAAAAATTTAAAAATTCTCCAGCAGTAGACATTTCCATATCATCACAGAAATTTCAATAGTGGAAGTGTATATGAACCCGTTAACGTTTAAATTAATGAAAAAATTCTTCATATGAAATAAAATGTACATGAAAATCATGGTTGAAAATAACTTATATATCAAAAATCAGTAAACAAAATCGAAAGATCACAAAATAATCACCTAAACTATGATTTTATACATTTTATCCTTCGGGAACGAAAACTCATAGTGGGAAATATCTTATTTATACATGTAATCAAGAATAAACGAAATCTAACTCACCTATAAAATTCGAATACGCTTTATGTTTCCCTGTATCTTTTGGCACAATTGAGAGCAGCATAAGAATGCACCAAATATATCTCAAAAACACTTTAAAAAAAACATACAAACTAAACCCGATGAGAACACGAATCGTTCTTACGCGAGCTGTCAGTTAAGAAAAAGTTGAAACTCACTGTTGCAAAAACAAACAGTGTGGATCCGATATTACATACAATTTCAATGTCGAAAAAACCATTAAATTGTGACATGGGTATTCCATTTTTCTAATAAAATGAACGATCAATTAGATGAATATACAATAACAAGATGGCTCGAATCCACGAATTAAGCATAAAAATGGTCAATAATTGATGCCTTGATAACTGATAGAGTACAAGTTATATCTAAAAATGATTCTGAATAAATTTTAACGAGCTGTATTCTCAAATGGCTCTCGAAGGCTCATAAACCCTAATGAAATAAATCAATTATGCATTCATGCCACCACCAAAAATAATAATTTCAACATTACTGGTATATTAGCCATATATCCACCCGTCAGCCATCTCTCTTTAATGTATGAGACAATACTCCTTTCAATGTTTCGACACATAACTTCGTATTTTTGTTGAAATAATAGACACTCGCCGAGACCTACCTTTTATAAAAGAAAACATTTTTTAATTAGAAAATTATAACAAACAAATCGGATTATAACAGTTGTATTCACACCGAGTTGACAACTATAACAACAAAAATGGCGTGTCAAATTGTATCACTATATTTTAGTTCCGTGATTGGATATTAAAAACCAATACAATACACTTGGCAACACCGCTGTAGACACGATTAATTTTAGACACGCGGCCAATTTAAACTCTTGTTTTTCGAATTGTTTTTTTTCCTGCAAATATAAAGAGATCTTGGGACCAATTAGGCTTGATAAGTATAATATACCCCTAACTCGATCAGTATCATTTTCAATAGCATGAAACAAGCCCATTGTTTGTCTCAATTTTATTCAGGAAAAAAAAAATAAAAGTTCATGTCAGCACCCCGATATCGTTGAATAGCATATCTTCAAAACCCATCAACAAGGAACTATTAGAGAGAATTTATGATTTTTTTTGAATAATAATATTTTCCCCATTATTCCCAAAATAGTTTCCATCTAGAGATCTCCAATGAGACACAAATAAACAAATAAAAAAATCTAGATCAACACTCAAATGAGATTATGAACATGAAGATCTGTTTAGGATATAGGTGGAAATATTCAAAAAATCAATATTCAAATATAGAAAATCATCATTTTGTAGTTCAAAATATATTCACCGAGAAAAAATCGATTTTCAAATATTTCCAAAACAAAAAACTTCGGAGGTAGTTGTTTTCTCAATTGTTATTTCTTCAAGTTTTCGTTAATACACAAGATTTTTGGGGTATTTCCCCATTTCATTAAATTTATATTGATTAAGGCTGATTAGGCGTAACATAAATTTCGTTTCAATTTAGCCTTGAAGAAAAAAATCGATAGGAGTCAAATCCGGTAAACGTGCAGCGCACTCTAACAGATCGCGCCTACCAAACCACATACCTAGGTATATCTGAACCAGCCAATCCCTTACAGGCCTGAAAATTGAGGGAGTGTTCTTTCTTTTTGAAAAACAACTGAATATTTCCAAATATATCACCAGTTAGATTTTTCTAGACACATGAGACCAACAATATAATTTTCCAGTATTCCTGTCCAGACATTTATTTCCTCAAAAGTTCGAGTGTGACCTTCTCGAAAAATTTGTGGGTTATGTCTGACCAATATCACACATTTAGGTTGTTGATATTTCCGTTTAAGAAAAAGGTGCATTCGTCACTAAATACTTTTCATGTAGTTTCAATTTTCAATGAAACTCACAAAACTACATTCTTCGGCCAGGGCCATCTTCATCTAATTCATGTAATATCTTTAGTTTCTATGAGTGAAACTCATGTCTAGTTACTGAGGTATTTGTTGATGGTGGTTGTTGAGACATCATTCTCATGCTCTAAAGGTCATTCTGCAGACGTAGACTGCAGGGGTTTATTTAAATAGACGCATTGATTTCTATCTGTTTCTCGTCAAAGATAGATTTTCTTTCAGCTTCTTTAGCTCTAGCTACTCTTTCAGTTTGACAATTTCCAACCAATTCCCTTCGTCAGATCGGATTATCAAAAAATCTTGCATTCAATATTGCGCCTCATGAAAATTACTGTCGGCCTCGACGTAATTAAGGAATGCTTCTTTTGAAGATCTGCCACGAAACATATTTGAAAGTTTAAACAAAATGAAATCAAACAAATTTACAGTATCGATAGTGACAGCTGTCAAGTACTCCCTATTTCTAGGGAAACACAGTGTATATTCTTATCTACCTAGTTGATCACCGTTAAAGTGGATTAAGAAAAAAGAGGCACTTCGTTGTCAAATATTTTGATTTATTCTCATTCTGAATACGATTCGTTTCCATGAACTTTTTTTCTTACATATCACAACATTGTGTATCCTATAATAACTAACTTTGGTCTTGTGTCATTTCTAGTGGAAGGACACAAGACCCCTCTTTCTATTTGAAAAAAAGATTGATGGCGCTCTATCTGCGACACAATTGGCTTTTTCAACAAAAAGCACTAAAAATAATTTCTGTTCATACAAATCTCATGCGAATCTGATATCTTGTTGAGTGATACGTCTGCATTGTTCACCAAGAAATTCAACCATCATTCATTCACTCAATTGTTTAATTTGTAGACAAGGCTAAAAATATGCTAATGTTGCAACAATTATAATATTTGGTACTAACCAAAATAGTATTCAATTAAAGATCCACTCAGTACAAAATGATTTCATCAGCTACCGTGTCATATCAATTATTCAAAACTAGGGGTTGATTCAGTTCCTCTAGTTTTTCTTTAATTTTCTACAAGTTCGTCATTGCTCCATAAAATTCTATAATATTTTCTCTAAACTAACTACTAATCGCTTTTCTATCTGCTTGCTTTAGCTTCTGGCTTGTGTTCATGATGAACACATAACTTATGCTAGCACCAACCAGGATTTCGAACCTCCAACTGCTTACGAAGAAAGAAGTCCTCTTCTCGAAATAGAGCCTTCTGTTATCGTACACAACTTCGAGAATCAAGTGAGTAGATTTCTATGTATGCATTGATGTGCACAATTTTCTGGAATTACACTCTCTCTGAATATCTGTGAAATCAAATTATTTTCTGTGAAATCTACTAGAGCATTGAATGGTATTCACATTCGTAGTAGCATTTTCGCGAGGCACGCCAACATATGCTATCGGTCCCACTTTTCATTGAGTTCAAGTGAAGAATACAGGCCATTTCTTTTATTATGTGGTAACATTGCTAAATTCCTTAATGTAACAGATACGAAGATGAATAAATGGAAACAGTAACTGTCATTGGGAAAAATGCTGTCATTCGTTTTTTCTCGAATGGAATTGTTATCTCGGAGGATATCAAAAAATGGAAAAAATGTTATTGTATTCAAAGTGTACTATGACGATGTAATAATAAATATTCGATAAAATATTTCGTGTCAACATGGCCACCATCAACTTCCTTTATACACACCTGTCTTTTTCATTACAGATATTGATGAATTCACAATCCAATTCACATTCCAAGGGTATATCACATTTGATATTTTTATAGCATTTCATTTGAAATAACTACGATCATCACTGACCACAATTTTGAATCACGGTCCTGTTTTTACTTCTGTTGTGAAAAGTTTCGATTTTCCCAACATATAATTCAGGCAACCCTATAAATTCGACAGGTAGGTACCCTATTATGCAAGAAAATTGCCTCAAAAATTATCTGGATCGACAACGTATGTGCATTCATAAAGAGGTCATCAATTTGAGCAACTCAAGTAGATTGCCATCTAGCTTTGATTTACCGTATTGGTTTCATTTTTGCCAAAAGTTTGTGATAAAATAAATTGTTTTTCTGTTTGATTGTTGTCACTGATGATGGTGGTTATTTCAAATGAAACGCTATGAAAAAATCAAATGTGATACACCCTTGGAATGTGAATTTATCGCTTTATTAATATCTGTAATCAAAAAGACAGGTCCGTATTGAAAAAAAGTTTGATAGTGGTCATGTTGACACGAAACGTTTTATCGAATATTTATTATTACATCATCATAGTACACTTCTTATACAATATCTTTTCCTTTTCCATTTTTTGATATTCTCCGAAGGGCGAGAGTCCCCGTAAATTTTCTTTGACCATTGTATTGTCCCCGATGACAGTTACCTTTTCTCCCATTCAATCGTCTTCGTATCTGTTATGAGTAAGAATATAGAAATGTTACCACATGTTAAAGAAACGGCCTGTGTATGTAAAATCATATTTTTTCCGATTTTTTTCGTAGCGAACAAACTTATGTGGATGGTGTTTGAAGAAAGACAACAGTATAAATAGTCGAAAAACAAAAACTGAGCGGTGAATTGGCGCGGTGGTATTGCGCCCGACTAACAACCGGAAGGTCGTAGGCTCGATCCCAACCTTGACCAGATATTTTTCTCTAGAGGATTTATCTAGTTGAAGCTGGGATGATTCTGCAATGTTTCATAGCTGACGGACTGCGAATAGCCATGATGCTCCCTAGGTGGCCTCAAGGAGTTATCAACATTGTCTACCCAGGACACGAGGCTCATGACCAATGCTATCGATGCCGATGAAACAAAAAAAAATAAAAACTGATCTCAATGATATTTTCAGGTCCAGGCTGGAGCAGCGCCACGCTGCTTGCGTCGTGCAGATTCTGGAATAATCCCTCACGAAGAAAGACCCGGTAGATCAGACTCGGTAAGCACGGAGAGCTCTCATTCACCCCCGGAAGGCCCTGGAAGCAACCACAGCGAGACATCTAGCGGAATCCACTCGAACGACAGCGAACACCACCAGTCCAGCTCGAAAGGAAACCTCACCAAGGAACCAGACTGGAAATCGTCGCAGAGCGACAACTCCCAGAACTTGATCAACCTGAACGACCCTCCGGGAGAACCGCAGGCGGAGAGCACCGTGGTCATAAGAAGAAAATCTGTGAGGCCTAGCAAGGTGGAGGTGATAGCCCCCGCCATCCTGGAGGAGGACCCCTACGGAAGGGCCACAAACATGCGCATGACCTCCTTCACGGATAAAAGCGAGCTGAGCCATATGCAGTCGTGTTCGGCCACTTTGCCGCATTATCCCACGCAGCCGATGCAGAACGTCTACCCGAACTGTTCGACGATGCCGCTGCCTCAGCACACTAGCTCCAGTGGGCCTTCTACGACGCTGATGAACGGAAACAGTTGCAACGTATTCCCGAGGCAGCATTCTACCATACCGACGCACCACAACGGGGTCAAGCTCATCACGAACAACCACAACCCGTATATCAAAAGACTGCACTCCAAACCTGGAGAACCAATAAAATACGAACCAATTTACACTGCGATTAATAGGAAATCTGGGGAATTATATCATTACACGTCGTAAGTAGTTCATGTTGTTTGATGAGGATGGCAGGGGATGAAAGGGGAATCGGTTTGGCGGAAATTGGGTATTAGGGATTTTGATAGGGAATACGGATGAGAGAGTTCGGTAAATGATTCAGAGGATGTAGGTCAAAGGGTTGGAGAATATATTACTAAGAGGTCGATTTTTTGAAAGACTGACCATGAACGATATTCAATGATTTCTGTTTATTGAATCGATGAATGTAGCCGTTACTACGTGGTAGAAAATCATCATCAAAAATGAGAAATGAAACGTTCTGTGTTTTTATCCACTGCAGTTTTGTCATGTAAGGACATTTTCAAACTTGTACATTAAACTCTGTAATAACAGAGGTACTTAACTTAATTGAGTACCTGAATTTTGTTTACCTGTGACAATGTGGGTTAGGTTAGGCACATATCTTTTACTTACAAAGTGAATAATAATGCAGAGACAGTAAAAAAAATCAATTTTGGCACTACCACCATATTTACCCTCGTTAATCTTTGATAATTGGGCTAGTTTTCTACCAATTCTACATACGGTGTCATCGTAGACCCGTCATGCTCACTCTTTATTATATCATGTTGATTGTGATTGGTGTATAATATCCAAAGAAACTAACGAAAGTTTTATTAAATGGGAAAAAATGGTGGAAAAGAGATTTTTTTAACATTTTTCAAGATTGTGGAAGATAACCAATATTAAAAAAATTGAAATATATGTATGACCCTGTTTCAGATTACCACAGTTTTTCAAGAAATAGATCTATGCGGTCTATGCAAGGATTTCGAATATGATGCATCAACAGGGTCACTAAGTATGTAGAACACTGATTAAATAAATTCAAACCAGCATAAATTCTAAGTTCTTCATATTTATTTTTTTTTCCTTTCCAAATAATGGCCATAGATAGTTTATTTTCTTTTCTCTAGCTGCTCCTTTTGAATGATTATGCATTTTAAATTCAAACTCGGGATCGGAAAACTGGTATATTCTATAAAACTCCAACGGAATGTGTATTATCCAAGTGGAATACATCATTATTTTTGAACTCTTTTATTTGAAGACACCTCAACGGGATATCTCTCTTCTACAGTTTTCCATGGGGCAAAACCATGAATTAAGATATAATTTAAGGGATCTAGAACGAAATCTTCGATAGCAAATTCAGGCAGTATATCCTGAAAATACAGAAATGATTGTGAATGAAGATATGTCGATTCCCCTGCCAATTCATCACCATCATTACCGATTTCATACAGCAAGAACTCATATGTAACGCACTAGTCAAAAGTCATTATACTTTTTATAAGTTTTTAGATGAATTCACATATATTTTGTAAATTAAGTTTAGACAAATATCAGGAAACCTAGCACGGTGACACATCATCTTGATAAATTTCCTGAAACATCGCGTGGTGAGTTCTTGTGGTTGGTTAATCACTACACAAATTCAATTCAGAGCGTAACAGGATTAAAACAAATCCGGCAAATCCTTCCATGTCTGAGTACATAATAGATTGTAAAGCGTTTGTTTGGAAGACGTCAGGTTTCTTGCATATATTATGTTACCTCGGTAATAACAGAACTTACCTTAACCAACATAACTGGTTTAAATTATAATCCATACATGCGAGCCTGGAAAACAAAGTACTGAAAAACATCGAGCTGGAATGGTTATTATTCAAGTAAAATATTTTATTCAAATATGTCTTCAAATCACGTTTTTCTGGCCAACCCACTCCCGTTACGTTGGGGTACAGTAATAATTACCACAATTACATTTTGATACACTCATTCTTCCAATATTTCATAAGTGAATGCTGTGTTATAGTCACTTGCTACTTATTTCCTCAAAAATAATTTTCAATTGCTTCTTAATCTTTCAGTGCTTTGTTTCCAAGCATCTCGAAGGATTTGTTCTATTCAAAGAACACTTTCCTCAAGATATCTATCCATCATGGCTAGAATATTAAAAATATATAGACATATCCGTAATACCAGGCTTCAAATTATTAGTTTTCAACCCAAATAAAACGCTCAACGATATGAATGTATCACAAGCTTCTTTCTACCCAGATTTGTTCGGAAAGTTAACAGCAATAATCTCTTGAAACATTGTTTTTACGATTACATAATAACTAATTATCAACTCATAAATAACTCATTACTGGTGAGTGTCTGGTTTCAATATTATCTTAATTTTTTCAGTACATATAACATCACATTCATAATAATAAGCGTCAGTTTTTAATTTGGGCCTGAGATTTTCATGAAGTATTTTTAAAATATACCAAAATATAATCAATTCGAAGAGTTTGTATTTGTGAACAATGCACTAGTCTATTGGGATGTGGAAGAGCATTGTGTTACTGAAAATTAAATGAAGAGCAAGTGATAACTCATCACAGTTTCTCCTAACTTGCTTTCAATGAGCTATTACCACATATACATCATAAGAACTTTTACTATTACAGAATAACTCATTAATAACCCAGACATAACTCATTACTGGTAAGCGTCTGGTTTTAATCTCTTCTTAATTTTCTAAGTGAAATAACAGCACATCCATAATAATAAGCGTCAGTTTTTAATTTGTACCTGAGATTTTTATGAAGTATTTTTAAAATTTACCAAAATATAATCAATTCGAAGAGTTTATATTTGTGAACCAGGAACTAGTCAATTGAGACGTGAAAGAGCATTATGTTACTGAAAATGGAATGAAAATCAAGTGATATCCCATCACAGTTTCTCCATAACTCGCTTTCAAGGAGCTATTGCCACGTATAGATCATAAGAACTTCTACGATTACAGAATAACTCATAAATAACTCATACATAGCTCAATACTGGTCAGTGTCTGGTTTTAATCTTTTCTTAATTTTCTAAGTGAAATAACAGCACATCCATAATAATAAGCGTCAGTTTTTAATTTGTACCTGATATTTTTATGGAGTATTTTTTAAATTTACTAAAATATAATCAATTCGAAGAGTTTTTTTGTTTAAAGAGCATTATGTTACTGAAAAAAGAATGGAAAGCAAGTGATATCTCATTTCAGTTTCTCCATAACTCGCTTTCAATGGGTTATTGCCATATATACATTATAGGAACTTTCACGATTACAGAATAACCCAGTAATAACTCATAAATAACTCAATACTGGTAAGTGTGTATGAAGTATTTTTGAAATAAACCAAAATATAATCAATTAGAAGAGTTAATATTTTTGAACCAGGCACTACTCAATTGAGAAATGAAAGAGCATTGTTTACTAAAAATGGAATTGAAAGCAAGTGACATCCCATCACAGTTTATAATTCACACATATACAATCATAAGAACTTCAACTCAATACGAATATTACAGACTGTATTACCAGCAGATTTACATTATTTAGTGAATTTCACTGCCACTGAGTTGAATAAAGTTAGGAATCGAATTCTCTACAATTTCTGCTTGTATTACATTTTGGCATTTGATGTGTCACCACTTCTGACCACTCAAAACAAAAATATCCCTCACCATATCAAAACGTTTGCAATACCTTTTAGTCTTAGACTTTCATCTTTCAAACCGCATCTGTAAACAAATAAAATAAACAATAAACCGTAGAATAATAGCTTTTATATGAAATTATTATTATTTGTACTGTATATTTAATGAATCAATGTGATGCTCACTCTTGTCTCTAAAACTTATTGGCTGGTAACTCAACCAATGATCAAATAATAGGTTAGTGATAAATGTAAGTTAGTTTTAGTTTTTATAAGTGTACCTCTACCATCCGCTAGCGAAACACAATTTGCGAAAATTGAATTGACTGAAATATCTAGAGAAATAGTACTCTAGACGAATTTAGGGCACCCAAGTGGAACATATCAACTTTTTTTCAATACAAACTAGTTTCCAGTGTCAACTCTATTTTCCGGATTTTATGGCCGTAGTCTGGAGATTTTTATGCCCGCCATTTCTTCGACGACTACGGTAGATATTTTCGCTGTCATGAAAACCTACAGACCACTGTCAACAAACCCGAAAATTATTTCCGCCATTATTATTTCCAGTCGTGAAAGTTTTCACTCCAGAAACATATTAGTATTTCAGCAAAACCAAACCACAACTGAAAAACATTTGTGGGAGAGATAGAATTGATGTGTTTTCAACTAACACCGATTCAAGCCACTTAATGACACATGTTACGCAGCTAACTCTTGTTCATTTTGTATTCAGCCATTTATAATCACCCCCTAAAATGTGAGGTCATTCTTGAGAACTGATTTTTAAAACATAACTGTGATCTGCTCAGAACAGTTTTTCGACAAACGAACAAACCTCTAAATTATTCAGTAGTTAGCGTCATGTAACTTTCAGATATAAATTGAACTGACAATAATTTTTAAACCTCGATCAAGCCTTACATCAGCACAATTTTGAAAATTGCTCGAATACTTTTATATCGTTAGTATCATAAGAGTTCGCAAGTTGTGTTTTTGATATTGTAAATATAATTTTCAAAGTTGTATGTTTTTATAGGTTACGTCGACGTTCTATCTGGTAGATACAGGGTGAACCAATGGAGTTTCCGACACCCTATAGCATAAATGTGAAATTCTGCTTTTTCGATTTTTTTTTAAGCAAAAGGACGACTTGGTTCATAACTGTAACTACGATTGTTGATTTTTTATATCTTGAGTTTTGTTGTTGATTCTTGTAGAAAAAATTAGTGAAGATATCTAGTCATATATCATTCTATCTAATAAACCAAACACATATTTATTGTAATTTATATGAAATATATAGACCTACTTCCAATCTCTATCAGTATGTGAAAAGTGATACCTATGGTGTTTATAATTTTATGTTGCATTACTAATAAATATTATTTATTAAGGAGGTTATTATTATTCGATGACTTTTCCGATTACCAACTGAATGGGGAGTTCGATTGTTTTGGTTTGTTCGAATGGAAAAAGACGTCAATTAAAAGATTACTACAGCTTTTGTATTCAAAGCGAACTGAGCCAAAACCTAAACATACCCGTTATGGTCCACCACCATGTATTGGTGATTGTAAATGTGGTAGAACTATGGGGGTTGCCTCTTATATTTCGAGATTAGAGAACAAAAACAAATAATCATCGAAAATTACTTTGTTTTTCAAAATATTCCCCATGAAGATCTATACACTTTTGCATGCGTTTGAACCAATTTTCGAAGCACTTTTGCCACTCTGATTGAGGTATCTCCAAAACATGCATTCTGAATGCAGCAACCGCTTCTTCAGGTGCCGAAAAATGTTGACCCCTCAGTTTGTTTTTTACGTACGGGAATAAAAAGAAGTCATTCGGTGCCAAGTCAGGACCATACGGCGGATGACTCGTCAAATCGATGTTTTGGGTGCTCAAAAATGCAGTTGTTTGAGCCGATGTGCGAGAGCTCGCATTGTCGTGGTAAAGAGTGATCAGTCTTCGGCGGTTGGTTTTAGACAACTGGCAAACAAATGGTTGTGTGCCACACAGAATTGAATGTTCTGCGTGTTGTTCTAGTGGTACGGTTGCGACATGTCCAGTTTTTCCGACGGTTGCGACATGTCCATTTGCTTGGAAGTGCTTCGTGCGCGAACTTTTGTTGGATTTGGCTCATCTTGAAACATCCATACAGTCGACTGCTTTTTACTTTCGGGCTCATACGCCTAAATCCACGATTCATCACCTGTAACGATGTCATAGACGTGTTTCGAAGCACCGCGATCGTATTTTTTGAGCATTTCCTTCGACCAATCGGCACGAGCCTTTTTTTGAGCGACTGGCAAATTGTGTGGGATCTAACGCGAACAAATTGTTTTGACATTCGAATGTTTATGTATTATTGAACGTATGCTGGTCCCACTAATGCCTAAGGTTGTCTCAATCTCACGATAGGTCACATGACAATATCAGTTCGCGCACAGCATCAATGGTTTTCGAAAAAATAACTGATTTTGAAAGACCTTCACGACATTCATCTTGGAGTGAACTGTTACCATGATTGAATTCACCATATCATCGATAAACACTTGGCTTTATCGCCAAAAATTGAATTGAGTTCATCCACGCACTGGTTGCTGAGATAATCCACGTCGAAAGTTGTAAAAAATAATCGAACGAAAATGTTCACGATTTAATACCATTTTTGGATCGTGATGAATCTTTTGAGTAACTGTAAACAACACAAATAGCGCTCATATGTCAAAACGTCCTTAGTACGTATAACCTCAAAAATGTCCAACTTCACGATAGAGCTGTCAGTTGCCAGATTACAACACAAGGGTTGCCAAATCCTGAAACATAAAAGGTAACCTACCCTAAAGAAGTAATGAATTTGGTGCAATGATTAAGTGAACAAGTAGATATGTCACCATTGTATATGTCCGGTGATGTATCACAAAACTGGCAATTTTGAATACGAAAGTTCAATAACTACTTCAAGGCCACAAAAGTAGACAAAAAGTCAGAAGCAATCCAATGTGCTCAGCTTTTGCAGTATAAAGGTATTTTCAAAACCTTCAAGATAAAAGATGAAGATCGAGATAAGATCGCCTCATTGATCAGTGATTTTGGACATTTTTTCAAGCCCAAAACATATTTGATGTTTGGAAGACACAAATTATTAACAAGAAAACAGATCGAGGGCGAGACAATACAACATTATTTGACAGATCTAATAAATGAAGCAAAACATTGTATCTCCGGTGATTTGGAATCATCATTCGTATGTAGTGTACTCATTATCGATTTGAATAATGATTTTCTGAGGAAGAAGCTGCTAGAGGATCCAGATATGACATTGTGAAAAGCGGAACGTATTTGCTTAGCAGTAGAGGAGTCAAAAAAGCAAGCTCATGAGATATCCAATGAGGTTGAAGAAAGTGCAAGCAGTGGGCACCAGAGCAAACACAAGTTTCAGGTCTAGAAAGACAGGTATGGGTAGAATTAATTCATCCACATCAATATCCCGATTATGAAACAGGCGCAGTTGTTTTCAGCACCTACAATAGGAGTAAAACTAGCTTGGCAGCAACTTCCCATCATTATAGATGTTACAAATGTGGTATAACGCATCAAGTAAAAAAGTGTCCAGCATTTGGTAAGCAGTGAACTTTGTGTGCTGGTTTCAATCACTCCATTAAAATATCTAGAAAAAATCGAGGTATACATATGGTATGTAATACTGGAGATGATAATTGATTTTATGTGGTATCTGACTGTGATAATGATAATAACGTATTCATTGGTATGCTATATAACAATTCAATTATTGAAAATGAAAAACAATGGAAAATACGGATGTGGGTAAATGAATCTGCAAATGTTGAATTTGAATTGGATACCGGTGCAATAGTCAAGTATCAAGCTCACAAATTACTCAAATGAATCTATACCAGTTCTCGGAGAGTGTCAGTTAGGATGTCGATACAAAAATATTCAGTATTTTCTTCCATTTGTTATTGTAGATGTAGATTTTCCTGCGATATCAGGAAAAGATACTTGTTGTGAATTTAATATCATAAAAAATGACGAACTTTCGTTCCTATATTAGGTGAGCATACTTGAAGACTGGCTTTAAATCAAATTATCTAAATGAACAATTCGTTTAGACCAGTCTCATCCCACCTACACAGTGGGTTAATGGACTGACACCTATCAGAAGACAATTACTTTCCTGACTAATACCACGAAGGGCGTTGGATTATATCCAACAGGTGTCAGATTTTCCACAGAGGTAATTCTTGCGTATGCAGTTGGCGATACAACTGTGTAGGTGAGATGAGATTGGCCTGAACGGATTGTTTATTTAGATAATTTGGTTCAAAAATGATGAAATTAGAAATGCAGACTTCTTGCAGAAGGAATTGTGTTTGAAGGAATTGGGTGTATGGAGGATGTTTTTCATATTCAATTGAAGGAATTTTCTATGCCGGTTGTTCATGCTGCTCGAAGAATCCCCTTTCCATTGATTGAGAAATTCAAAGTTTGCTTGCATAATTTGGAAAATGAAAACAATATGTGAAGTGGATTATCTAACAAATTGGGTGAATTCCATAGTCTTAGTTTTGAAAAAAAAATGTCTTTGAGAATATGTCTGGACCTCAAAGATCACTTTCCACTTCCTACTTTTGAAGAAATGACCTCAAAACTCAACGAAGCTAGGTACTTTTCGACACTGGATGCAATGTATGGGTTCTGGTAAATTGAACTAGATGACCATAGCTCAGATTTGTGTATTTTTGCAACCCCCTTTGCTTGGTATGAATTTTGGTGCTTACTCTTTGGCATTATTTGCGCACTAGGAGTTTTCATAAAAAATTCAAAGGAATTCTCAATATTGCTAGTGTGGAAATTCATGAAGACGATTTGTTGATTTGAAAGACGAATAGAAAAAACATGATGAACGATTACAGGCAGTATTGAAAGAGAAAGGTGACCACTTATTAGTGTTCAATAAGGCAAATAATCCTAAACATAGACAATAGACCTACTTTCGTGAATGCGAGAATGTTTTTGATGAGAAAAGCTGTTCAGATCACCGACACATAAATCGGAGGGACCCATAACTCGATCATATTATATCAAAATCCCCGGAAAACAAATTGGGAAGCCTACACGGTAGACCTGGAAACTTGTCTAGATAGGATGGATTTTGACGTCAGAGATTCCATAGACCTAGAGTTGGCAGCAGATGGATCACAGGGAGCTACCATCTCTACGTGAAACGAACATTGTTCTATAGTGAACCAGAAAACAATCAGGAATGTGACCTGATAGAATGAAGATCTGAGGATGAGACGAGAAACCAGAGAAGCCTTTAAACGTGCAAGAAAATCAGACTCATGGGACCAATACAGAAGGTCTCTAACTGAGTACAACAAAGTCCTGAGAAAATCCAAGAGGGATACGTGGAAGAGGCGATGTGAGGATTTCGAACACATTCAAATATGTGCCAGGCTATACAGAATACTCTCGAAGGAACCTCAGGTCTCAATAATTGATTTGAAGACAAAAACGGGGGGTATCCAAAAACCGAAGTGGAGTTTATAAAAGAGCTTTTCCGGCTACACTTCTCCGGGTCAGAAATTACAAATCTAACACCGGAGTCCTGGGTGAATTCAGAACTGAAAACCCTCGAAAGGGCATCCTGGGAGGACTGGTAGATGACAAAGAAGGTGGTAGATTTGGAGAAAATTAAATGGGCTGCAAACTCGTTTCAACCCTATAAGTCAGCGAGACCTGATGGCATATACCCAGTAATGCTTCGAAAGGGACCGGAACCTCTTTTCAAAAAACTGTGAGTAATTCTCAGGGCAAGTTTGGCACTGGAATATAAACCAAAAACTTGGAGACTGATCAGGGCCACCTTCATCTCGAATCCTGAGAAAATCGAACAGGACTTGGCGAAGGCCTTGAGATCCGTCAGTTTTATGTCATTTGCGTTGAAAACGTTAGTAAAAGTACTTGACAGGCATATCAGGGACGTACCACTGGCTATCAGACCATTACATCGAGACCAATATGCATACAGGTCAGGTATGTCAACAGAGATGGCTTTATGTCAGGTAACAGAAAAAGGAGACTATACTTACAAAAGCAAGAAAGTACTTCTAGCTGCTTTCTTGGACATTAAGGGCCCATTTGACAATACGTCCTTAAAATCAATCATCCAGGCGTCGAGGAGAAGAGGGATCGGCAAGGCAAGCTGCAAGATTATTATATACAACCATTATGGGGAAAACAGTAGTTGCATGGGTAGCAAGGAGATGTCCTCAAGGGGCTGTTTTGTCCCCTCTATTGTGGAACCCTGTGATAGATGAGCTGCTATGTCTCCTGGACCGCAATGGATACAAAGCACTGGGCTATGCAGACGACTTAGTCATCTTAATCCAAGGAAAATAAAATAATGTAGTGAAGAGATGTATGCAGATGGCTCTGAATATCGTACCGAGATTGATCGAGGAAAAAGGGCTCAAGCCCATCCAAAACGATCATAATTGCATTCACCAAACGGATGGTCTTGGACCTCTTAAACTTCGAGGTGAAGATATTGAAGTGTCGGGGGTGGTCAAATATTTGGGAGTAATTCTAGATTCCAAATTGACCTGGAACTAATACCCAAATAGAATAAAGAGAAAAACAGAAGTAGCACTGATGCTAGCTAGACAAACCTATGAAAAATCAAGGGTGCCTGAACAAAACGTGCTGTATTTACTATACACAATGGTGGTTAAATCCATGATGGCATACGCATCTCTAGTCTGGTAGCCAAAGATAAAGCAGGCGATAGCTATTAACAAACTAGGCAGGGTGCAAAGACTTGCTTGTTTGGGAATAACGGAAGCAATGAGAACTACATCAACAGCTGCATTGGAGACTCTCCTGAATATATCTCCTTTACACTTTTTGATAATGAGGAAGGCTAGGATGAGCCAATTCAGACTCGAAAATTCACCGAGCTATAAAGGATCGGACCACATAACAGACCACATAACACCGAAGTTAACCTTCAACACAAACTTTACGACAAAAATCATAAGCCGTGAAGGGTGGACGACCATCAGTCATCTCGAGAACATGTTTGTGAATAACATCTGGTGTACAGATGGGTCGAAAACCAAATATGGAACGAAAGCAGGAATATACCGAGCGGATGGAAATCTACACTAAAGCTATCCGCTAGGTCTATACATGTCCGTCTTTTAAGCGAAAGTGTATGCAATCTTGCAATGTGTAGGGCTTATTATCTCGAAACCTCAACAAAATGGGCGGATCAATATTTCAACAGACAGTAAGGGCGCACTTGGGACTTTGACAAACCCGAAGGTGACATTGAGACTGGTCTAGGAATGCCGTGAAGAACTGAATGCATTTGCAAACAGGAACAAATTAACTGTACTGAATGTCAGGGCATTCAGGAATCACATGTAATGATGAAGCTATCAATGTGCAAGACACAGATCATCAACTCCATAATATAGGTTTTGAACCAGCTCTGGGGGTAAAATCATCGGTACGAAACCAGATTAGGACATGGACCAACAAGAAGTATATAGAGTACTGGGCAAAAATACCTGGCAACAAACACGGTAAAACCTTCATTTGGGAACCGTCCGAGGAAAGAACCGAAGAACTACTTCAACACAGTACGGATCGGCTCAGAATATTCACATGATTACTAACCGGACACTGTGCGTTTAGAGGACACCTGAACAAAATGGCGCTGTTCAACGGAGACCTCAGCTGCAGATTATGCAACGAAGGGATAGAGACAGCTTTATACATTTTATGAGAATGTGAGGCACTGAATCACAGAAGGAAAGTAATATATGGACGTACAAAATTATGTCCAGAAAAATATGACGAACATTCAACACTGAACCTGTACAGTCTAGTACAGGAAACGAAACTGATGGAATCGGTGTAACGAAAAGATTGGAGGATAAACGCAATAATCCCAAGAGGCTGCAGTGTTTTTCGGAGACTTGAAAGGAATGAACAAGTCAGATAGCTCCCAAGTAACTATAAAAAAAATAGTTTTCCGAACAATGAGAAATATTTATTATTCATAACGAGTTTGTTTAAATTCTCATCCGTAGCTGTAGCTACTGGTTACTTACTGAAATCATTAAAATCAAAGTTGAACAAGAAAAAAATGAATTGATTCAAATTAGGTAATTTAAGATATTTTAGAATTGACTTAGTGTATCATTCTGATAGATATCGAGAGACGAAATGTGTCAGGAATGAGTAATTTCGAAAAGAAAAACGATAGATTGAATGAAGGTCTCTGAAATTTCAATAATGGATTGTTTATTAGTGAAACAAATTTGGGAAGGCTTGATTATAAATCTCTATCAATAATTACTTGTATCGAATAGTTAGACAAAAAATGATCTGGTGATATTCATGTATCCACAATTCCAATAACTTCTCATTCATAAAAATTGACGAATCTCATTCTCAAAAAATTCTGATTTTGTTCTTCATTAGAAACGAAGCATGAATCCATATATTTTGGAATAATTATATTTTTGATTGTGTTCTAAGAGACTGCTCCATGAAGTTTTTGTTCATGAGTATTTGATGATTTTTTCAGATATTTTATGCCAATTGTCTCCTCGAAAACCAACACTTGGAAAACGTGTGGATTAAAAACGGAAAAAATTATTTTCTTCTCAATATGTAAACATTGTCCAATAAATTTCATACTAAGTTAACATCATAGGAAGATGACAAAAAAGTCTTACATTCAACTAATTTTCGTTTCCTGATTAATTTATCAAGTATGTCTGCAGGATACCCATTACTTTGTTACTTTCAACTTTTTTCTCGATTACTTTTTTCTTGAGAACATAACTTCCTTTTCTCGAAGGAAATGTGACCATTCTATGGACAAGGGAATGTAGATCCGTCATTTTTTATTGTGGGCAATGGTGTAACCTGTGAAGTATATATCTGAAAAATCTTCGTGAATCTTCGACTTTTCAGGAAAACGAAAACTCAAACTGTATAATTTTTCCATATGAACCAAAAAACGTTGAAGGATTTGTCGGAATTTTTAGAAAAATGAGCATGAAAGCAGCTGATCGAACTGCCAAACGATTGTTGGGCAACCCGAAAAACGAGACTATAGAAAATTGAGTCTGAGATAAACGAAAGGAGCTGTGAGCCATTGTGATAAAAGTCATCTTGGTTAAATCAAGCGGAATATAGAAAACGCAATGAGGTACATGGTTTTCATAGATCGGAAAAGTCTAGTGTCATTCAATATTCCTCAGAGAATGGCCATAGAATAAGTGAAGGATGTTTGAAGTCGTTGATACCTATGATAACAGGTTTTTGAGTGCTTCCAAATACTCGGAAATCAAAAAATATGGCATCTCTGAAGAACGAAAAATATCCCATGTAATGATTACACATAGAAATTAAATAAATATTAGGTATCATAACATTCAGTCATTGGAATAGGGGGTCAAATGTAAAAATAAAATGACAATCACGAATATTGAGAATTCATTATTTAAACGCATCTGATTATCTTCATTTGATGACCCTATTCATCAAAAGTGATATTTGGCCCAAATGTATATAAAATATCTGATGATTCTAACTTTGTTAGCATAATGCGTGTAGAGAAGAATCAGAGGAACCAGATTCTTGATTGATTCGATTTCACAACACATGTTTGACCTGTTTTCACAACACAAATGTTTCGTAGATATTTCAATGCAGGTAATATTTTTACTCATTCTAGAGGAAAACTAATTTTCTCACCTTTTCTGGAATATCTGCCTCGATGTTGTTGGCATCTGTGGTAATCTGAATAAATTGATGAATAAATGAATGTGTGTGTGTTCATCCGTTGTTTATTTCTCAAATTTGACGTTTCATCATCATCTCAGACGTAACTGAGTTACGTCTCACGAAGAACAAGCGACAACTAGTCTTGATAATGCCATCTGAGATGGTGACAAAACGTCTACTTGTAAAAATACACAACAAATGGACACTGGAAAAGCAACTCCACATATTCCACATATTGCAATGCTTTACAAACCTTGGCGACTGAGCCCTATTAGGAAGTCTGTAACAAAAGAACAAATCTTGAAGTCACCAGAAGTGAGTTTTCGTTCAAAAGACATGATAAACTACATCTACCCGGCGACAACGAAATCATTGTAGACGGCGACATTCAGGTGAATACCATCGAAGAAGGTAGTTCTGATGATGGAATATCTGAAAATCTATATAGGGTTAACCAGAAATGAACCCCAGTCAAGAATTTTGAATTGAAACCCATATATTTTTTCAAACATTTGATCGAATATGAAATTTTTTTTAACAATATCATTCAGCTGGCCACTTCAATTGAAAAAGACGGCGCAGGAGCCATTTTCTTCAAATTCAATATGGCGGCACTATAACATCATCTTTAGAAATATTGTCAAACAACTCGATGTAAGGAGAAACAAACGAGAATATTTTTTCAATTATCATATAAAACTCCAAAAATAGATATTTTTTACTTACCTACATACAATTTCTTTTTTTAATGCTACATTTTACTTCATTCATTCTGAAAATCCTAGGTGGAGGTGATATTTTTCAAGGTTTGGAATCAGAGTTAACCTCTCCTACTACAAAAACAAATAGCGAAGATACTATGCTGATCGTTTTTCTCTAGCAGAAAAATCATAAGTAAGTAGTTACTCAATAACTCAAAACGATATAGAGCAGCTTTGACACTTTCACTATTTCACTAGAACAAAAAAATGAACGGCATATTATCTTCGACAATTTTTGGTGATGAAAGAGGTACACGTCGATGTCATAGTTTGAAACGTATAAAAATTTTTGAGACAAATTAGGTAAAACATGGCAAAAACAATTGAGAAAAAGTATGTGAATTGGCGAGAATCTAAATTATTGAATGCTTATTTGGAAATTGGGGAAATTTCATCTTTTGTTCCTTCCTACATAGATGACGTCATAATGCCGCCATACTGAATTTGGAGAAAAAAGCTTCTTCACTTTGAATGAAAACGGCCACATGTTTGATATAGCTGAAAGAATCATTTTATATCCGATCATTTGATCAAAAATATACACAGAGATCCATTTGAAATTCTTGATTTAATGAACTGAACTTTATTTCGAATTTAAAGTTTTCCATACCTCATAAACAACTGAATGGCGCTGTATACAATGATTTCGTTGTCACCCTCTATATTAGATATTTTGTATATCACATGATCTGATGCTACTGTCAGTTCCTTAGAGAATGTTTATGATTTCAGTTTGCGTTTATCAAAATATATAAGGGAGCGGAAACAAATCGATTCATTGACTCTTGAGACTCTGTTTAGACCCTTCGTGTACTTCTTCCAGCGATGCTACCATTTTTGTAACCCGTTCAAATAATACTCGACGTTCTTTTATGCAAAATAGTTGTTCAAGAAGGTGATTGCCTCTTCAATTGATCAAAATCTCTATCCTACGAGCGCAATTTGTAGATGAGGAAACAAAAAGAAATCGCTTGGGGCTAGATCTGGTGAGTAAGGCAGATGGTCAAGCAGTTCAAACCATAATTCGTGTATTTTCGCTATGGCAATCGATAAGGTGTGAGATGGTACATTGTCTTGGTGAAACAGAATTTTTTTTTGCAAAAGTAATGATGCGTAGTATGTTCCTGTAACAGTTTCATTTCATTTAAGATGATCAGTTGGAATAACTCCATGACTATCCCAAAAAACAGTTACTTTCCCATCCAAAAAATACTTTTTGTTTTTTTGGAGCAAATTTTCCCTTTGAATTCCACTGTTTGAACAGTATTTTTGTTTCAGGCGTATTACGGTGTATCCAAGTTTTATCTACAGTGAATATTTGGCACCACAAATCGGATTCCTTACTCCTAGACAGGAGCAATGGTGTGGTGCGTTGGGTACCGCAAACGCGGTACCCAACGCACCAGACAGGTTTTCCTTACCTGAATGTTGATTAAATATGTAAAAAAAACGTTCTTTTGACATGTTCATAACCTTTGCTATGTCTCTTACTTCAATTCGGCGGTCCTTTAGTACCATTTGGTGAACTTCGGAGATGTTTTCGTAGATAGTTGCAGTTTTGTAAGTCCCGAACGATGAAGGCAATTTTCATGGATAGCTTTCCAGGTTTTGACAACAGTGAGGAAATATTTTTTGAATAGTCAGCCATTTCAAAAAAGCTGAGAAAGCAATTTTACTCGTCCGATAACTCATTTTGATTATGAGCAAAATTCATTGATACGACAAGCTACTGACTACAATGAATTCTGGAAGTTTATTGTTATCAGTAGGGATATTGAGGGGAACTTGTAGATCTAGATTGAGGTAGGTTGAAGACCAAGGTAGGTTGGAGACTGAAAAAACAGCAAGGAATATTAACTCCTCCACAAAAAAGGCATTCGAAGATGAAAATGGATCCACAAGAACTGGCTTGTTTGGATGCGTTAACATCTGGCAAATTAATACCGCCGTATACGCCACCGTTCAGTCACTTTTCGGATCGGAAGGACAGAAGCGGGCCTCGCTGTTAGGGATATTGAACGGCCGGTACACAAGATAGAGGCTAACAGGCATTTCATGTTCACTGTGTGGCAAATAACCGCCAAATTACAATGTATCTATCACTCTTTAAACGAAAGCTAGTGGCTGCTGAAAAGTCACTAATGGGAAGAGCAAGAAATATTAAGAAAAACTTCAGGTTGCTCGAGAAACTTTCTTGCTTTTCGCTAAAGCCATTGCGTGCTGTGGATGATCCGTTGATCGCTGATATTAGCGAATACCCGCAGCCACTCAACCTAGACACTTCAGCTCTAGCGCATCTTTCAGCAGAGAGCTTCGACAGCCCGAACTCAAGGAACTGCACAACCCGATGACTCTGGATGATGTTTGAAGAACCTTCACGGGTTCCAAAAAATTTCCTGCTCAGGGTAAAGATGAGCTGGATAATCATCAAAAACTATAATTTGCCGGGAATGGAGGGCTGAGGAAACAAAACCAATAGATTGAAAACTATTTTTTATTCTCAATAATGAATGGAATATCATTGAGAAAGGTTCCACTTCAGTTATAACTTTTCAGAACACGCGTGAAAACCTTCAACAAGAGTACACGCGCCGGATTGAGAGTCCGCACCTTGAGAAATAATAGTTTCCTAAACAATAAACCTTGTTTGTGGATGATCAAGAGGAAACAAGTATTGATGAACATTTTTATTCAATCAGTACCATTTGTAATACATTCAGAACATATAAAAAACAATGTTCCAGACATATATTATTCACACCCTATGAAAGAGTATTTGATAGGTCGATTTGTTTTTCTATCACAAAAACCACAACGACCTCGCCTACGAAAATTGTTTTCATTTACTGCTGCTAGACGTTGTTTTAGTTCCTCAAATTCAATTAGTTCTCTGATTCTTGATGATATCTGTCTTGGCAAGCAAGTCAGTTGAGCCCGTTGATGTAAATGATTGTCTACTAATTGAAAAGACAAATTTTGCAAAAACTTCATCTTTCTCATATTATTGGGACTCTTGAACTTGTGAGTCACCATTGTATTTATGCCAACAACATTTAGCAAACAATAAAATACGACTATTGTCCATTTTTGGGTATTTTTTGCAATATCATATAAAGCCCCAAAGTTTGTCAACTGTATCGACGCCACCCTTAGTATTATTATATTTTATAATCATTACTGATGGTTTTCCTGTAATTGGGTCAATGTTGTCATCATGATGTAGGCTGGATCCTAATAATACATTCTTATTGGGTTTGGGATTGTAGCATGGAAAGCAAACATACTAGATTGTATAGGTCGCGTTTTAACATGACTAGAAAATTATTTTGGTGTCTTATCCTTACGGATTTCACCCAGCAATGTTAGTCTCTTAGAGCGGAGTGACTCCAATAACGGTATACTGGTAAACCAGTTGTCGGTGGTAATATTTCGTCCAGAGCTATTTATACATTCACAGAGTCTCTCATCACTTGGAGCAGTGTTGACAGCATATGGACCATCTGGCTGCTGTTCGACATGAACTTCCAGATCACACACGAATTAACACTTTGCGTTCACTAAGACGAAAAGCTTCATACTATATCTGTTTGGCTTGCTGGGAATATATTGCCTGAAGCCACAGCGCCCTCGGAAGGCCGCCAACATTTCATCAAGCGTAACATAATGGAAAGGTGTGTATGCCTCTCTGCATTTTTTGACAAAAGCATCAAACACTTCTCTTATAGGAGCTAATTTATCAATTCTTTTCCGCTCATCCAGTGTTTGAATATTATCAAAACTCAGATATTTCAGCAGGAATTGAAACCTGTTTACTGACATTACCAAACGAAATATTCCCACCCCAGTGTCATTATTACTAAACAACTCTCTCACATGCAACCGACTAGATCTCAAAACTCCAGACATGTAGAGTAGAGTAACCCAAATAATGCTTGAATCTCAGATATATTTGTAAGAGCAGCGAGTATAAATCGCTCCAGTTGCACTAATGCGTTTATTTGTATGCTCTACAATGGTATTCAAAATTTTATCAGTAAAACAGAATTTCCAGATCTCAAGTGGATCTGATGAACTCTTGGTAGGTAGATGCCTTTGGCACAGGTAGCTGTTTTATTACATTTTCAGCCCTTGTCCTAACATTTTTTGGCGGTTGGTGTTTTCTCCACTTAGAGGTTTTATCTTATCCTATAAAAAATGGACCGTCTGATGATTCTGATATTTATTGTTCAGTGTCAGAAATTTCCTGCTATGAATCTGAATTGTCCAATTGTTCTTCC
>WOGR01000015.1:0-49846 GCA_015342045.1 Leptinotarsa lineolata | reverse complement strand
TTCTTCAACTTATCACAGCAATAGTAACAACAATTAGGTAATCATTGGCTGTCGCGGGCCAGATTGATGACAGTAAATCATTGGCTGTCGCGGGCCGGATTGTGACACTGGCGGGCCGGATTTGGCCCGCGGGCCGTAGTTTGGAGACCCCTGCTCTAGGAGAATACATTAATATTAAAATATTTAAGGGAAAACAAGGTACCGTATTATTCCTTTCTTACCTTCCCATTTTTATACCTTTCATTTCCGCGCTTATGTAGGTAAATAAATCGAATCACCTCTACTAAAGCTGTCTACTAATGAACACATAATGGTCCTTAACTGTTAAATTGTTTTAAAAACAAAAGAATTCAAAAATACGTAATATGTGGTGTTTTCAAACCAGCAAATGAAACAAAATCCGATGACTGCAGCGATTAATAATCTCCAATTACAGGCCCGGTTGCCACCGCTCGAAGCTCTTTGCCTGGTGTGACGTCAAGATGTACCGCGGGCGATCTCAGTTGCTCTTGGTCAGTTGTTAATTGACATATAAACCGGAAAATTTTGTGGGATATTTGGGAGATGATTTACTTTTATAATATATAATTTTCAATAAAAAACTAAGTTAGCCTGAATGACCCCACTAACGATGTTTAAAGAATATTTTCTTTTGATTTCAGATCCCTACTATAACCCTTCCTGCCAGTGGAAAAACAACTTCAGTGCACCTCCTTACATGAATAAAAAAGAAAATATCACACAAACTGGCAGTTGCAGTAGAGACCTGCAACAGCTCAAGAACCAAATGAAAGAACTCGAAGAAAGTTTATCTGTTGCCTATCGCAGGATATCGGAAGGCCAAATATTGGTCATGAATTTAGCAAGTAAGGAAAGAGAGAGCGAAAGAGTGAAACAGCAGCTAGAAGCAGAAAACAGTAAATTGAAAAGTGCTTTGGAGGCTACTAAACAACCAGTAACCCACAACCAACCTTGTGGCACGCCTTGCCTCAATACTGGTTCAGAAATAGCTAGACTAGAAATGCAACTGGCCAGTATGCATGAAAACGTAAATTCTCTTCAACAGCAGTGGTATCATAAGTTTGACAGCTTCAGCAGTGATGAAGAAGTTAGGTATTATACTGGTTTCAAGAGCAAAGTGGATTTCAAAAAGTTCTGTGATATGGTCATAGAAACAGATCCATCTTTAGAACTTCTTACTTGTGACACTATCAAAATTCGGAAGGAAATAAAGATAACTCTGATTCGGCTGCGACTCGGGCTACAATTGCAGGACCTCGCTTTCAGATATGACTTGCAATGTGATGAAGTTCGTCGGTGTGTAAAGCATTGGCAAAACATTCTCAGCGAATCTTCATTCAACAGAAAGATCTGTCCGAGCGGTGTTATCATTGTGAAGTTTTTCGTAGTGGACTTGTGTAATGGAATTAAGTTGAAATATTTTTTAGGTGTCTCTCCGTACGGCTACGTAATTTATGTTTCTGATTTGCACCCTCACTTGACGGACGAGAGGGAAATCATCCAGAAATCAGAAATACCATCGCTCATACAGGATGGCTTTACCGTTAAGTCACTAGAAACTGACCAATTCACCGATTTGGGAATTTATCGGTGGTCTGTTACTCCTGATGAAGAGAAAGAGTTTAGTGCACACAGTTGTAAATTATTGAAGGAAGTTAAGAAAAACGCAATTTTCAAAAATATCCTTTCCACAGCGTCTTTTTACAAGAATGATGTGAACAAAATTTGGAAAAGTTGCTATTATTTGCAAAATTATGTAGAATCTTGATTCTGTAGGTTTCCACAAAAAATCCCAGCAAAAAGAATGGGATTTTAATTCCAAGTAAGCATTACATGTTGTGACTGAAGTGTACTGATTCTATGTAAAAATGAAAGATTTTTCAAAGACCTATACCGATGTCAAAGAAGATTTTGAAACATATTGTTTTAATTTTTTTTAATATTGTCTGCGTTTACACCAGTAGGAATGTATTAATTATATCAAGATGATTTTCAGAAAAGAGTTTACTTACTTAACACTTGGTCCTTTTATATATTCTTTGTCATTTTAATGCAGTAAAATGCATAATAATATAGTTTGACTTATTTATTTTTCCAAGGATGTGTAGCAAAAACGTACAAGTAATTGAAATCTCATGAATCATGAAAATACACAGACTACTCTGTTGAAATAGCCATTCAAACTTTATTATTTTCAGCCACTGAGAAGACAAGATGGAGTTATCTTGAACAATTTGCATTGTATAAGCTATTTTGACTTGATTTTACGTAAAATATGGATTAAAATTTCTTGAAACTTACTTTTCTGAGGTTCATTTTCCATGCCCCAGTCATTTATACAACAATAAATTGCAAACTTTATAAAATAATGTATTTCCAACCTTATACGAGAATAAAACATTAAAAGAATTGCTGCTTTTCCAGTAATGATTATTTCCAACTTCAAATTAGTAACCATATTGTCAAAAGTTTGTCAAATCTACTCAAAACATGGTCTTACTGAATAAAATTCATACTTCATTATTCACCAGTTTTTATCTTCCTGCCCAATAATAAATCATTTGAATTTGACAGAGTCCTTGAACTGTCAAACTGTTGTGTAACAAATTATCAGCATATAACCTGATCATATCAAAGTACTTGAAGTTTTTTTTGGAAAAGAAAGTTTTTGGCTTTCTACTACTCCATGTTGATACAAAAAATGTGGGAATCTTCCAAAAAAAGGAAGGAAGCAATCATTTTTAAAAGAAGTAACTCTAAAACGTAGATGTGCAGATCATTCACGAAAGAAAAAATCTTTCGAAACGAATACTTTTATATGAACACTGAATTATACAAAAAACACAAGATGGAGTAGTAGAAAGCCAAAAACTTTCTTTTCTAAAAAATTATTCAGTCCTAGAAAATATAACCCCTTCAATTTATACTTGAAGTTATTACAAGTGATATTGGATCCTGCTGCATTTTCTAATTTTCTACTAGAGCTATGTCATATTTTTTTAAAAATAACTTCAGTGCTAGCCTTCCTTTTGATAGTGGAGGTCTTATCGATGATGACAATGTTCTTCATACATTCAAAGCTATTATCCAATGGTGAATATGGTTCTCCAAACATATACCTATACAAAGTACTAGTAACATGATGAAAATAGCTTGTATGCAGAATAAAATACGTATAAACACAAATAAACACATATCCAAATAGACAGATAAACAGAATTTATTTAATCATGTTATGCATTCAATACATTTATGACAGATCAAAAGGAGTGCAGATGCACACTAATACTGAGTAAAACACTAAAAGATACTTTATAATTATTAATGATCATTTGAGATAAAATTTTACTGCTAAGTAGAATGAAATATTAGTGATACAGAACATAACATAGCAACATATACAGTGTGTAAAAGCTAAATGGAATAAATTCATTATTTTGATTAACTGAACATATTCAAAAAAAAATCCGAAACACATCAAATTTAAATTATAATTTGACATTCTTCAACGTAAAAATGTCGCCCCACCTTCAACCCCCTTCGAATGACAGCTACAATCCCCAAATTTTCAAATGGGAAGTATAGGTTTGTGATGTACCGTTTGAAAAGTCTCTTCATTCTCTATTCAAAAATGTTATCGCTTTCAAGTTTATTGCAACAATTGAGATAAAATGAATTAAAATCATGTGGTTACCGAAATTCGATAAAATACACTCAAAAACTAAAATGTAATGCAAAACGTAATGAAATGTAGAATATGAAAAAAAACTATGGATGTTAACGAAGTAGATGTTCAAAATTTCCACCGTGAACGTTTTGGCAACATCCCAGTCTCAAATGAAACTATCTTCTAACATTATTCAACATATCAGGCGTAACCGACTTAATCGCAAGCGTTATTCGTTCTTTCGAATCATTCAATTCTGAAAGTTTAGTTTTGTACACATTGCTCTTTACATATCCCCATAGAAAGAAATTCATTGATGAAAGATCAGGCGATCGCGCTGGCCATTAAATCGATCCTCGCCTCCCTATCCACCGATTGGAAAATAATGTATCGAGGTCACGGTAGTGTAGAGGTTAGCACATCCGCCTTTCAAGCGGAAGACCAGGGTTCGATTCCCCGCCGGGCCACCGTGCTGGGTAAACGCANAAAGGTAAGGCCTCGTTAATCCATTGCTCGCACAAGTTTCGACTTCTGAGGGTTGACGTTCGTCAGCTGGTTAACGGAACGAACAACAACAACAATTTTTAGGTATTGCTGGACATTAACTTGGTAATATGGTGGTGCTCCATCCTGCTGAAACCATATCGTATTCACTGAGACTTTAGGGTTTTCTGGATCAGGATATAAATTGACTAAACTTGGAATGACATCATTTTGAAGTAGTGCCAAATTATTATCGCCATTCAAGTTGCCCTCAATAAAAAACAATCGATGATACGGTTTCCTACAATCCCTGCCCAAACATGAACCTTTTTAGGGTATTGCGTGTGTTCTTCTGTCATCCAGTGAGGATTTTCAATTGACCAGTGCGGCAATTTTGCCGACTAGCGTGACCGTTAAGGGAAAAATTACACTAACCAGAAAAAATAACGTCTTCTAGATGGATGATATTGTTATCCAACGTGTCCATCATTTGCTCACAAAAATAAGTTTTTCTATCAAAATCGTCTTCCATGAGCTCCTGTGTAGGTACTATTTTATAGGGATGCATTTTATTTTCTTGAAATATGTTTTCTATCGATATAAGGCTAACATTGAATGTAGTGGATGCCTGTCTACTCGATGTATATGGGTTTTTCTCAAATTCAAGCATCATATCTGATTTAAGTTCATCACTCATTGCATTGGCAGCTGCATTTTTTATCTGCCCACATTACCAAACTCGTGAAACTGCTTCTCTATTTTGCTTATTATTCCTTGAGATATGGGGGTCAAATTAGGAAATTTTTCATAAAATAGACGAACTACTTCCTGTTGTGTTTGGGTTTTATCTCCGTAACCAGTCATTTGTGGAACAGTTATTTGATGCATTTCCATCTATCTAACCATTTGTCAGTCTTGACGTTAGCGAACTCCAAACTCAAATTAAAATACTGACAACTAATATAACACACAAGACAATTTGACAAGACGTTATTTACAGTTTTTTGAAGGATACTATCTGAAAAAAACATTGTTTTAGTTTTAACTCACTTCCTTATTATCAATACCTCAACATGATATGAGTTTTCACTATTTTGCAATAGGTTTTGAGTGTATTTTATCGAATTTCGGTAACCACATGATTTTCATTTATTTTATTTTAATTGTTGCAATAAATCCGAAAGCAATAACATTTTGAATAGAGAATAAAGATACCTTTCAAACGATATATCAAAAGCCTATATTCCCTTTTTTAAAAATTAGGGGTTGTACCTGTCATTCAATGGGAGTTGAAGGTAGGGGTAGCATTTTCCCGTTGAAGTGTGTCAAATTTTAATTTAAATTTGACGTGTTTCGGAATTTTTTTCAAAATATGTACAGTAACCGAAATAATGAATTTATTCCATTTGTCTTTCACACACAATGTATCTTGGTCCTACCTGAAAATCTGATAATTTATAAAAAAAAAAAATATTTCCGTTCGAAAAAAAGTTATGAGTCAATTAGAGGCTTCGCTCATTCGAAAATTCGATTTTTTATATAATACGGAAAAATGTTCTTCGGTTATATTTTTTTAACTACTGGGCAGATTTTGTAGGGAATTCAATTTGCTACAAAAATTTTCCTTCGAGCAAACACAGTCCATTCAACAGTTTTTGAATTGTAGAGCTGGAAAGGTGAATGTAATTGAAACCAAATTTTCAATCGTACAGTAAATACCATTCATAATAGACGCTGTGAAGTTATGAAATCGATATTCATAGACTATAATTCCCATTAAGTGAATAAATATATGCTTCAATGTACGAGTATGAATCGTTAAAATTACTGAAATTATTGGTGGTAAAAATAATGTTAGCTTATTAGCATTCGGAAATTGCTTTCTATGCAGTAACATTCACAACGCTTAATATTTTTAAAATCGTTCAGCATGTATTTATAATCTTTATCAGATTTCCATTTCAGTAATTCCGATAACTAGAATATCATTTCAACAGGTTATATGTATAGTGAACTATTTGCCATTGACTCACTCTCGTTATTCATAATGTTGTTATGTTTACTTATTTCTAAGCTCTCATAGGAATCTAGATGCCTGTTGTTAACTTGTCTGACTGATCTTAGTGAACTAAGGTCTATGGAATGGTTTTGTTACAACATATGATTGGCGACTGATGTTTCTTCTGTTCTTGCATATTTAAGGTGTGCTTAGTGTTTCTTATATCTTATTTTGATAGATCTCCTAGTCTATCTGTAATACTTAGCATCGCAGTCCTTTCATTTTATTTCCTAAATTCCAGACTTTTCCGAATTCTCAACTTTGTCCTTTGGATTTCCTAAAAGACTCTTTAGTGTATCACTTGTTTTGAATATTACTTTCAAACCAAAAGTTCTGGTTGAGAATGAACGGAATCTTGACTTTTAGAAACGACAAAAATCAAGATAAATATACAGGGGGTCTCAAACTCGATCCTCACCATTGGGATCTCGGAGAGATACGAAGATGCTCAAATTGGGGCGAAGTTGCGCATTTACCTGACTAAAAATATGCCTATCAGGAAGTTTTGAAATTTCGAGTAGATCCGGAGGTATCCGGAAAAAACAGAAATTCCGGGAAATGGTTTTTATTTTTTTCTAGCTTCATTTTTCGAAGAATTCGAAAATAAATTGCACTTTCACATAGCCAAATTTTTTCCTGCTACATAATGGTGTTTTCAGATTTACTATCCGACGTTTCGTCTTCCGGCTACCATCATCAACTTTATTTTTTCTCGAAGGCGCTACATTGAATTCTCTCTGTTTTGAATGAAACCAGATTTTACCTTCTTAATGATGAATCATAAGTTACCATTCTTTTTCGAAAAATTGGAGATACAGAAAAATGTTAATTCTTATCATAATAGGCTTTGACTCTGATGTTTCTAAATCCGACTTCAATATGTTACACTCAATGAAATTTTGTTATTGTACAAACCATTGAATTTTTAGCGAAAAATGGCTTTCACGAGTGGAAAAAAAAGAGATATGATACAAATGTATTGCAAATACGATAAAAACAGTGTTAGGACATCGAAAAGACGACAATCACATCGAACTATGTTCAAGTTATTGGATCAAAATCTCACCGAGTTTGGTTCATTCGAAAAGTCGAGGAAAAAATCGGAGACAGAATGGACCAGGAAACTGAAAAAAATTTGATAAATGAGGTATGTATTTGGTACGTTAGGCATTGTGTTCTTTTCAATTTGCAGATAAACATGAACCCGGGGAAATCTACACGACAAATTTTCTCCGAAATGAATATTTATCATACAAGTGTTTGGAAACATCTCAAAAAAGCGGTTTGAAATGTTACAAAATACACATATCTCAAAATATGTATTCAAGTGATCCCGAAAGGCGATTAGAATTTTTTAATTGGCAAATAAAAAGATCTGATATTCCTGGAAAATGTAATTTGGACAGATGAAAGCGCTTTTACGAATTGTGGGATATTCAACCGAAATAACGAACACATTTGGAGCATAAACAACTCCAGGCAGTTTCGAGAAATTCGACCTCAAGTGCGATTAAGTATTAACGTGTGGGCAGGAATTTACAAAGATTAAATTTTGGGTACTCATTTATTTGACGGAATTTGGAATGGAGAAACCTATCACCAGTTTTCAATGTCGATTTTCGACTATGTGGATGATCTACTTTTGGCTAACTATAACAACATCTGGTTTCAACATGATGGTGCACCACCGCACACTACCAGACGAGTATCTGATTACCAGACTGAAAGGTTTGGTGATAAATGAATAGGAAATGATGGGCCGGTTTGGTGGCCAGCAAGGTCTTCAGACTTAAGTGTCATGGATACATTCTTATGAGGTACACTCAAAATAAAGTTTATGGTCAGAGGAAATATAAAAATATTGAGGACCTTCAACATAGCATTGTTGCATTGTTAGAGAGTTCGAACGATTGAGAAGGAGGGAAATTATTCGGGCAGTGAATGATATTCGAAGGAGAGCACAGTTGTGCTATCATGAACAAGGCCAGCATTTTGCTGAGATTTACTTTTGTCTATACATTTCAATTAACTATTGTTATTTGTTCAAAGTTCTATTTTCATTGAAAAGGACACAATGTCTAATATACCTCATACACACCTCATTTATCAAATTTTGATGGTTGATTATGTCTCCGTATTTTTTCATTGTCTTTTCAAACAAACCAAACTCGGTGAGATTTTGATCCAATTATTTGAACATAGTTCGATGTGGTTGTCCTCTTTCGAGATACAAGTTTGAATAAATTTCCGATATTCTGACACTGTTTTTATCGTATTTGTAATGAATTTATATTATATCTCTTTCTTTATTCGTGAAAGCCATTTTTTGCCAAAATTTCAATGACTTGTACAATAACAAAATGTCATTGAGTGCAAAAAATTGAAAGTCAAAGCCTATTATGATAAGAATCAATTTTTTCAATATCTTAAATTTTTCGAAAAAGAATGATAACTAATGATATATCATTGAAAAGATAAAATTTGATTCTATTCAAAACAGAGAAAAAATAAATTCGATGATGGTGGTCGGAAGACGAAACGTTGGATAGCAAATCTGAAAACTCCATTATGTAGCAGGGAAAAAGTGACAATGTGGAAGTGCAATGTATTTTCGAATTTTTCGATAAATGAAGTTAGAAAATGTTTTTCCAAATACATCCGGATATACTAGGAATTTCGGAACATTCTAAATGGTATGGTAGTCAGGTAAATGCAAAACTTTTCCTCAACTCAACCATCTTCGTATCTCTCATTGTTTCCGAGATTCCAATGGTGGGGATAGAATTTGAAACACCCTGTATCTCAGTTCCATACCACCAATACACAAAGAACTTCGAAACGATTTTCAAGGAACTAGGTATGAAGGTAGTATTCGAAACAAGTCATACACTACAGAGTCTTTTAGGAAATACAGAAAACAAAGTCGAGAATTCGAAAAAGTCTGGAATTCACGAAATTATATGTGAGGACTGCGATGCAAAATATTATAAACAGTCTAGAAGATCTGATAAAATAAGATATGAGGAACACAGCACTCCTGAAATATGGAAGAACAGAAAAATCAGCAGTCGCCCATCATATGTTGCAACAAAACCATTCCATAAACTTTAGTTCATAGTTAACGTGATTAGTTAGACAAGTTAACAACAGGCAATATTATGAAGTTACGATAGTGTGCCAATACCAAATAGTTCACCATATATCTAGTTGAAATAATATTTCAGTTATTAGAATTACTGACCAGTAGATTGGCAACACTGTTAAAATTCAACTGAGAAAAATTATATTGAATATAAGAAGGTATGACGAATGCATTGCAATTAATGGCGGATTGGTTGAAACGTTCATTTCTTTTTTTGTCGAAAATTATTTGTTGAATATTGTTTTTCAACAGTTTAGTTTGTCCAGTTATCGATTGATCATAATGAATATGTTCATTCATTTATTTAATTTACCACATAGTTATTAATGATTATTCGATGTTTATTTTTGTTTTCAGTCCATCAGACACTTCATAATAAGCAAATTTTAGGGAGGTGTTCCGCTTTTGAGTGGGCTATAGTGTATAATATTCCGTTCGAAAAAACAAAGTTGAAATACGAAAACGATACAAGTGGTGATAATGCATTCTTCAAAATATTTCAGATTTATAGAGCTTATTCATTTTTAGCCCCCACCAAATTATCAGATTGAAACGTCATTCAGCTCTCCAGATACGTCTAACGATCCACTGAACTTGGGTTTTCCTGTGAAGCACAGCAGACATGTTCTAACATTTCTCTTGAGAACTCCTGTATTTTAGAAAATGTTTCTATAACAATCTGAAATATTCATCGTTGTCCACTGGACGTGAACTTGCAGACTTTTCAGTAAATAAGACAGGAATGCAATTGCACACTTGTAACAATACTCACATTGAAAATTTCTGGAGACGATGTTGGATTCTGCGAGAAAAGTGTTTCGTTTCTGAGATGCGAAGTGTATACCCAGTTTTCTGTTGGACTAGACATTGCATGATAATACAATCTTCTACCTCCTTCATCTACAGCGGGTGCCAAACTCATGCCGAGTATACCATCCATCAAGTCAAAACTATCTCCTAATAATAACAAAAAATGATATTAAAACCTTCACTATTCACAGTGAAAAATAGAATACTGATCATAACATATATATTCATTAGGCTATTGATTTTATCCCGATGATAAATGTCAAAAATCTTCACTGATTGTAACCAAAGCCTGAAATCAAACTGATCCAACATCACAGGAGCCATGAGAAAAGCACTAACCGTGGCAATGGAATTGATCACTGGGCTGACCCCTCTGAACCTGTATGTTAAGGAGGCTGCGTTAATGGCCATAGTACGATTGCGTACGGCTGGTGTAAACCTCGAAGTAGGAATGGGTCAATTAAGGCTAAGCCTATGGCGAGAAGCGCTTACTGCACTACCTCTACTGCAGGCAGGCCGTGATGCAACTGAACCCAGGTTTGTGTTTAATGAACCCTACAAAATACAAATGAAACAGAATACAGAGTCAGACGCTGTAAATGCAATACGCATATATACAGATGTCTCAAAAACCAAAGAAGGCTCAGGATGTGGAGTAGATCACTAAGCCTAAAGATTAAGTGGGGAATGGGAAAAATATCAGCGTGGTTCAAACAGAAGTGGCTGGTATCTCAATCGCCACAAAAGAGATAGCCAGGAAAGAAATTTCTGGCAAGACATAATAACCTGCACTGACAGTAGACAATCCTTATTAGCCTTGAACAGACAACGTGTTACCTCAGGGCTAGTACTAGAGTGCCACCAAGACTTAGACAACGCCTCGGTAAATAATAATATTATCCTGAGGTGGGTTGAAAGTCACGATAGGAGTAAAGGTAATCGCATTGCCGATTCTTTAGCCAGGAAAGCGGCTGGACTAAGAATCTTAGGATGCAGTGACACCTACGGCCTGATGACTTCGACAACTGCGGAACTAGCCAAACGTTACACCCATGCTCAATACCTGAAGAGACGGGATGGAATCAAAGGATGCACCCTTTCCAGGATCACTCTGGGTGACCCTGGCAAGCTGGCGCTGAAGAAATATCTGGCGATGGCTAGGAGAAACCTACGTTTAACGGTAGGATTTCTGACTGGCCACTGTCAACTAAGAAAATACCTCCATACTGTGGGGGCTGGTAGACACACCTCTATGCAGGATATGTGAACAGGAAGATGAAACTGTCAGGCATGTCTTATGTGAATGTCGTCAATAAGAGAGTGTGTGTTCGGAGAGTCTTGACCTACACCTGCCGATATTGAGGGAGATGTGACCTGTCCAGCTTCCTGGAAAGGGCAAGATGGACGACGACCTAGGAGGACAACTCCTTGGGAGGGTGTAGACATGTGGCCTAAGTGCTGTGAGCCTACACTCGCCCTACCTACTCTACAGATACAGAAACTAGAAAAAAACTTGTCTTCTAAAAGGTGAAATGGAGCCACCTTAACAAATTTGAGAACACTCAAGATTTAGCAAGTACAGCTAAGATTTGCCGCAAAGGTCATAAAACTTCGAATATAAAAAATCAACAGGTCACTTCAATTTCATTCATGGTGCAATATGAAACTGTAACAGGTTGATCTCAAACAAATTAAAGCAATTCTGGTGATAATAGTCACATCAATAATGTCGCTATGTCATTAATGATCATTGTTAGTGACATTATGAAGATGAGAGTTAGTCAATGTAATATAAATATATAAAATAAACATAATAATATTTATTCGTAAAATACACATATTTCAATGTCATAAGTTATACGAGGCAATTTCAGAATAAATATAGAAATCCCACATAAGGATATACCTGTGCGTGGGTTCTGCACAAATTGGAGTACAAATGAATACAATTACAATGAAATAAAATCAAAATAGTATAAATAAATAAAAGGTAAAACGTAATAAAAGTATTAGAATATTAATTCAATTATATCTTCAAACTTTTTGTATGAAGATGTGAATCAGTTTTTGTGATAGTAAACATTTTTCATATCAACGTACTGGTGTATCTGAGGCCTTGCTTGTATCTTGCTATCAATTTGATAGTTTCTGCTCGGAGGTTGTCGATTCCGGCAATTTTTTTATTTTTTAGGTTCAGTGTGGTTTGCTCGATTTCTGATTCATTGGTTTCTTTTAGGAAAAAGGGATTTATTTTTCTATTTTTGAGATAGTATTTCCTATAATTTGGCCTTTTGAGAATGTCATTTGCTAGGTTTTGACCAACTTTCGTGAAGTATCCGACGAATTCATTGGCATTTTGTTGGAGATCATGACTTTTTTTATCATCATTTAAATGGATTTTGTTTGTAAATTCGTTCATTGTTTTCTATAACTTTCAGGAATCTACTTTATCATTATCAATTTTTATTTTGTAATGGTTAAATTTAGATTCATCCATCACTTTTGAAATTTGTTTTTGTATCGATTGTAATTTGTTTGATTCACTTCAGTTGGATTCGCCTTCATTATTTCATATAATTCCGTTTTTTTGTGGATTGACTTGAGTATAACATCAGTAACCCAAGGATGCCTTTTGGTATCTCATCGCCTGATTTTCACAGTATTTGTACTCAATTCTATACTTTTTTTCACTTTTTCAATGAATATTTCAGTGGCAACTTCAATATCACCTGTTGAGTAGACTTCTAACCAGTTTTCACCAGCTATGTTATGTTTAAGTTTTTTTTGGTCTACGAATTTTTAAAATTTTGAATTTTTAGGTAGTTCAGTTTTAGTTTCAGGTGTGATAATTTGTAATATAATCGAATAGTGGTCAGGAATATCGGTTTCGATGATGAATTAATTGAATTTGAGGAAGCTATTGAACTATTTTTCACGAAGCAGTGATCAATACAAGTACTGGAGGTGAATGTAATTATTGAGCTGATGTAGGATATAAATCCTTGAGCATTTAGTATATCCAAATAGCTATTTGTGATGTCATCGTTTTCCATTATATTGATATTTATGTCTCCTAAAAGAATATGTGTGTTTATATTCTTTCCTTCACAATGTTCCAGGTATTCTGATAGATTTTCAATAAAGGCATTTGTAGACGTTGATGGTGGTCTGTAAATAGATGTTAATGTTATATTTTTATTGTGTTTGATTTCGAGTTGAATTAATTTGATTCCATTTGTGAGTTGTAATATATCGCGGGTATATGATATATAGTTTTTTATAAAGATCATTACTCCGTCATTTTGATTTATAGTACCGCTATTATAAATGAGATTATATCTATTGATGTTATATAGATCTGCATCTCCAACTTGCCAAGTCTCAGACAAAACCACCATTTCAAAGATATGTTTAGTTTCCTGAAGAACTATTTTCATTTGGTCTAAATTTTTATTCACGCTTCTTATATTAGTGTACAGCATTTTATTGTCTAGGTTTGTATTTCTGTTTTGTGGGTTGTGAAATATTCTCAAAAAATTTGAGTTTCTTTCGTTTCAACTTGAAAGTCTCGGAGATATTGGTTCATTTTTGATTGATATTATTCCTAATTCACACTATATAAAGTAGTAGCTAATAATAATAATAATATTCACGAAAGTACATCAAATATGTATAAAATTATATACTCACATATTCACAATTACATATATAGAGAGAGAAGGAGAAAGTTTTATGAATTATAACAAGAAATTAAACATTCAGAGAATATATCAAATGTCTAGTCAAAACACAGTAGATTTTTGGGAAACTGGACCTGCGTAAAGAGAGCTATCAATCATCATCAGTGGGATGAGGGAAATTGCTTCTAGGAACAAGAAAATTGTCTACTGAGATAAAGTTTTTCCAAATTTTGAATACTTTGTCGAACACACTGGTAGAAATGATTTATTAGTATTATATAGTATAGTATCACGTGAATTGTGACTTCTTTCGTGTATTTCTCTCAGACCTGAATAATTATTCGTAGAATCAAATGGCAACGAGGCAAAATCTAACAGCATTTCCGTCACATTCGTTTCCCTGGACTCTGTGCCACTTATGGAGGGTACAAACAAATTCAAAGAGCGAGAACATAAAAATCCCTCAATTATTCAGATTTTATTGTACAGTTCCATACGGCGATTTAGGCGGTGTTTTATGGGAACGAGCATGTGGATGACATCGTATTGCAGTTATGTGTGGCTGATGGGTCTGCCTCGGACATTTCAATATGCTGGTAGAGCCATTCAGGCTGTCCCGTCAACATAAAAAGACAAACACCCCCCAGCGATACTCAATTGTTTCAGGACGAAGGATGCCTAACTAAATGATGAAGGGATACACGTAGTCCTTTGGGAGTATTGAAAGTTTCCATAAACAGTATATGTGTGTAGAAGCTATAAGGAACAGAATGATACTGGTGTGGTTCGATCAAATCATATAATTTTCTGATACTGAAATTTGTAGAGAAAATTTCATTATTCGTGAGGTCAGTGAGAAAGTATTCGTACAGAAACGAAGCATTCATGGTTAAATTACTTCACATTTGTGTTCTCCATTCTTCTTGGAGCGTTTTATATTTATATTTATATTTTTTATTTATATGACAATTATTATTATTTTTGTCACCGAAGGGTAAGTTGGTTGAGCCTGGTCCCCGACACTTTCATACATTCGGAAAGGTGCGTCAGCATTATTAACCAATGACCGTTATTATTATCATAATTTATTATTTTTCTTTTGGTGGAAGAGTTTCATGGAGCAAGAGCCAAATCGATACCTTTACGAAACCCTTCATCACTTGGAAGGATCGATTGCAGCTTGAGAAATGGTTCTGATATAGATTCTGTGGAACCTGTTCTTCTTTGCGAATCAGTAGACAGTTGTCCTGAAAATCTTGTAAAGAAAATTGGATTAGATAATTTAGAAAACATTTGCTACATAGATAGCATTTTATATTTGTTGTTCATGACGAAGAATTTCAAGAACGAGGTTTTAACGATGAACGAGAACGAGAATGTTTCCTACTCATTCACCAAACTCCAACACCTGTTCATGCAGCTGCAGTTTCGTAAGAATGTATCATCTTTTCCACCAACCAATTTCGTAGTGTCTTTGAAGTACACTAGATACTCTTCAGAACAAGAGGATGTTTCCGATTTCTTGGGGTTCTCTTCCTGAACAGGAAAATAGCAGAATCAATGCTCCTGACCGCTCTAGATTAAATGATTCCGTACAGTCTATCTCGTCTTGTGTTTATAGATCTTTTGCTGGAAAAATCCTCAGTAGTTTACTTTGTAGTACATGTTTGATAGTTATCAAAAACGTATATGATTTTCTGGAACTTCAACTAGCTTTGCACAGACTGATAACCACGGACTGAAAATAGAGCTTTTAACGGGTGATGATCAGATGTATTGCCAAGTATGCGCCAAACTAACTGATTACTATAATACAAGTATAGCTGAGGCACCAGTCAATCTAATAATAACACTGATGATATTCAAACATGATTCAACCTTTAACAGAAGCACCAAACTCTTACGAGGGTTCGAATGAGATGAAAGCTTTAATCTAGCAGACCACTGTTGTAATCTTCATGTAGTCATTGTTCACTGTGATTCTGGCGTTGAATCTGGTCATTATTACGCTTTGCTCAAAGAAGAATCGGACTGGTTTGACGATGGTCGTGTTCATTAAATTTTATGGTGATATCTTGAATTTATTGGAGCCTCTGGAGATGCCCCACATTTTGTTCTATGAAAGAGGAGACACTTAATTTTTAGTCAAAGTTTGAGCTGGTCAGGCTCTATTCCCCTAAATGTATCGGATACATTCAGGAGGGCGCGCCAACATTAACAACCAACGACCACTCGTGAGTAGGGATGGCATCATTCCACCAAAGACTCCAACAGTCAGTACAACCATTTCAATAGAGAGATCTGAATAGTCTGCGGAGTTCGATGAAAAAATTGCGATATTTCATCAGTTTCTACTTTTCTTTTCTGATATTATTCGCCCCACACGCAGCTAAGAACTCCACTAATTAATTCAGTTTATTTTCATAGATTTCAGATCTGTTAACAAGTTTTTGAACAATATAACTGTGAACTTTAACGTTCTCTAGAAACACAACTGCAACTACATTCAAATAAATTCAAAAAACAGCATATTTTGTGAATGGTAATTTCGAATTTTAGATTATACGACTTTTATCATTTTGTGGAAGGTTTTCATGAATTTTGAATTTACGAATGAGTACTTTTTATGTTTGAATTTATGGCTTTGAGAATTGTGAGTGAGAGATAATTCATTTGAGTGTTTACGAGTTTTAGTTTAGTATACGAGGGTTTAGTATGCTTTATCGAATGAGAATGATGGCATATCCGATTCACTTCTGGCTGTACCGGTACAAATGAAACACCCTTTTTATTTTCAGATTTTTTGGATACCTGACATACCTGGATACCTGACCTGACATCAGTTTCTGTAATATATTCGGGAGGTTATCACATGATTTCAATTTATTTCATCTCAAAATATGTACAGTAACCGAAATAATGCATTTATTCCATTTGGCTTGGCTTTTACACAGTGTATATATGATTTGAATTATTTCTTCATTTCTATGATGCCTGAATTATTGTAGCAGATGCAATTCGAATGTGTAGAATAGCTCATTTATATTCCATGGATGATTTTATTTAATAATTACATAACCTCAATTATAGCACAAATTACAATTTTTTAAAAGTCAATTTCTGGTGAAATATTTTGTCAGCCCGTGTATTTTTCAAAACAATAACTAATCATTTCAATTTTTTCCGTTAACAAAAATATTTTGTCATTGAACATTGAAACAGTGACGGAATCGTACCAAATCTCACTACATGCCCGTATCGTATTCTGAATGTCTTCAGCACCGATTTCGCAGAAGTACACGCGATAATTCCAGAAAAGGCCGTAATTTATATCACGCAGTGATAATCGACGTCCGAAGACGACACCTCTTAATTGGGAGAATTGATTTGTGGCGAGCGTGACACTAAAAAACGGACGTTTCTTTAATGATTTCATTAGCGTCGAATGCGGCACTATGTAAATTATAATTTATCCTTAACGAACCAAAAAGACAACCAACCACCTGCAAGCCGAACAATGCTACAGTTCAAGGTACATAATAACCGGCAATCGTGGGTGATTGTCCGTACCTATAGAGTGGATCAAAAAAGGTATATCTACAAATTTTGGAATAGAAATGATTTTATTGTGCCTTCACCTCAAAAAATATGTATTTTTGACGCAGTTTTCAGCATCGATTTCTCTTTCAACATAAAAAAAACAGATAACGTAAATATATAAGAAGAAACGCTAATAAAGTGTCAATAATTTCTGAAGTCTGGACTATAATTGCGGATGTAATAAGTCTCCCTCTATTAACTTTTGACCAGGAACAGATATCAAGGTCGATTGTTAACCCAAATGACTTTTTATAATTGAATTCATTTCACTATAATGAACGAATTCATGTTAATGTACGGAAACGTCAAGTAAGAATTAAATTAAATTTTAATAATAATTTGAGATTTCTGATTGGTGTAGAATTATAATTCAAAGTTTGTTGTGGGCAATTCCATTGCGACTTGCGGTCGGTGTATAGCCGGACAACACTATTGAGCCGGAAAGTGAATTTTTAATACTCCTATCAATCCTCGATGATTACGGAAGTTAAGGGGGTGCTTCCATGAAAAGGGAGACAAATTTGGATTTTCCAGGTCTGAAATTTTTTCACAAAAAAAGGTGTAACTGTAGGAATTTGGGGGTCCCGAAGGAATTTGCATCCCCTAGTATGATTTACCGTAAAAATGGTTCCTTCCATTCTACCTTGTTAATTACGGAAGCCGCGGGGACGTTTCCATGATAAATGAAACAAATTTGGATTCTTCAGAGCTGATATTTTCTCAGGAGAAAGAAGTACCTGTAGTAATTTGGGGGTTTTGATCATGAATCAGAGAATTTTCAGCCTATTTTGCCCCTAGTATGATTTACCCTAAAAATGGGTTTTCCCATCGCGAATGGCGGGCAATGTGTATCACTTAGGCCAACACCTTCAGCCGGTAAGTGTATTTTCAGCATTTTCATCAATCCTGAGAGTTTTATCATTCTACCTTGATAATAACGGAAGTTCCAGGGGTGCTTCCATGAAAAGTGAGCATTCAAATATTAAAACTAATCGAAAAACCAATGGTAAAAATGAAATTCCTATACTTAGCTTAATCTGGATGGTAAAAGTTTTGGAAATAATACTTTTCCGTTTTCAAGACCAATTCAACACCTCAATTGCAATAACAATAGCAACCAGGTACCATCTATGTCCATAGGGCTTTTTGAAATACACTTGTTACCTTCTGAAGAAGTGCGGATTCTGGAAGGTTTCTTTGTGACAATTTTTGTTTCAATGCATTCATAGATAGTAAATGACGAACATGCCCAATGTTGATCCCTGTAGTACTTCATATGTTGATACTTTCTTTTCGAATTGTTTGGAAGTAACCATTTGATTAAATTGACAGGGGAACATTTTGAGGAGAGATAACTTTTTGGGAAAGAAATGATTTGGCATTCTACTTCTCCACCTTTCAGAAAAATATAGAAAACTTTCAAAGATATAAAAAGCAACTAATTACAAAATAAACTCTTTATAAAGATGTGTAGATCAAGTATAGAAGTTATTTTCAGGCACAAATTGGTAGAAAAACCCTCTCGAAACAACTACTTTCATATGAATATTGAATTATACAAAAAACAGTTTGTACTCCAAACATTTGTTATGGAATTGAATCAGCTACCATCCACAGGAACGCTATACAATATAGTATATGAAAGTGATAAAATTTCACTTACGGAAACACGGTCATCCTCCCTGGCGGACATCGATGTTTCTTAATAAGACACTTGTCATATTGCCTCTAGAGTTAAATCTATTCATGTCACGATGACGGTGCGTAATCACATTCATACGCTTATTTGATTCAATCCCAGTCATAGAAATCTTATTTAAATTGACAGGCCTACATTTTTAGCAGAGATTAGTTTTTTAGAAAGAAAGGCTTTCTACCACATCTCCATTTTTTTTTTAAATTTGGGAAACTTCTAAAGGTAGGAAGAAAATCATTAATTTCAAGATGAACTCTTTACAAAGATCTGTAGTAATTCTTTCGAGCCTACTTTTTTTTTCGTGTAATTCCATGTTTTTATGAAAGTAGTTGTTTCGAGAGGGGTTTTTCTTCCAGTGTGGATCTGAAAGTAACTTTTATGTTTGGTTTACACGTCTTGGTAGGGAATTTATTTTGAAATTGATTGCTTTCTTCCTGCCTTTGAAAATTTCCCACATTTTTTTGTATAAAGATGAAAAAGTAGGACGCCAAAACCTTTTCTCCCAAAAACTATCTGACATTCAATCTGAATCGAGACAGCAATTTCAATTACCGTAAATAATTTTGGTTGAACATTCAGCTATAGAACCAATGTGATATTGATTTAAAAGTGACTCAATATTATAGTCCTTTCAATTTTCACTTTTTAACAAAAATTATGTTGCTTTTTTGCATTCATTTTTAAATGCACTTATTATGGAATTAGAAAAGATTTGGAGAGATATATTTATATGTTTTCGAAAATTGCAGTCACAAACAAATTACAAGTGTTGAATGACAATTTTATAAAATTAAGGTAAGCAATCATATTGATCATTGTTTCATATGCATGGATCATTATAAATATTGTGTTATCATTTATATGTGCTATAAAATGTATTAGAAAATTTCATGAAGCAGTAAGGCACCATGCCAGTTAAATTCGGTTTGGAAGCAGAGTTTACTTCGAACATGTTTCTGAGCAACGTGAAAAACGACTCTGATAATACTAGAATATAATAATTTATGAAAGAATCAGAGAAAGATTATCATAATTTTTTAGGCATTTTCAATATATGTTATGTGGAAATATAGGTAATATATTTATTGTTGGTGTATATATGTACGCAAGAGGGCGCCACCAATGTTGTAAGATTTGGCAAACATGTAATATTGTAGTCGTCATCTAATTGAATTGTACAAAATTGGGTTAAGGAAGAGTTTTATCTTGTTTACGTTCAAAGACCATTATAACTAAAGGATCGTCAATGAAATTAAACTGTCATTCATTCGATCCTTTGAAACAACCTCTACATATTTATAATTTTTCATATGATAACCTGAGAATAAAATTCATTCCGTTGATTATTCACCGTGTAGAAGTTCACATGCTCTTCAATTGATCAACGAATCAACGTGTCTCCCACATTCGATAATGTATTCCAATGGCTCTCTTGTCGAAGAAGTATTTTCAAGGGTTTTGTCGAAACAACTTCGTTAGGCAAATTAACATGATGTTCTCGACAAGTCGTATAAATAAATTCAATAAATTCTATATGTGTGGTATGGTAATAATTGGTCAGTGGAACTTGATGAGGAAAGTCAGTGTCGGACTCAAAAATTCCAACGAATTTCAGAACAAAGGGAGCATTTAACTTAAAAAACCATTGAAACAATGTTTCTCTACCATATCATCATTAATTTTTTTCAGTTTCATAAGTCCTGATCCTTTTCGAATGAAACGTTAATTGATTCAGATTTTTTAATTTTCAAATATAAAACCATGTTTGACATAATAGGCAGATGTGCTGCTCCGTCTTTCCAATGAGTGATTTCACTTTGGATGGTATTTTGTTCGATTTCGTCCTAAAGATTACTGTTTTAGTTGGTTAAGAGCAATTCATTCCTTACAAGTTTCCATAAAACAGAACACTCGTGAGATAATTGCATTTTCCGATTTTGAATAACAGCAATTTTAACAATCTTGTTTCCCGACTAGTATGTTTTAGTCGAGCATTAGATGTTTGTCAAATAATTCTGGAAATAATTTGAATTATCCATTAATTACTCTCTCTCTGTTATTAATAGTTTTCAATTTGAATAAAACTATGAGGAGCTGTCTCTATTACTTTGTTGCATTAAAAGCAGCTGGGAAATCTTCTATTTTCATTTTCTTCAGGTATTTTTTAAATTACTAGTATCTTATATGCATTTCTATGATCATTCTGAGTCGATCTCTGCTTTGTTGGAGCAGTTCTTTAGTTGTTTTCTGAAATGAATTCTAATTACACGTTCTTTCTTCTGTGTTCCCTAGTTGCATATCAAAAATTTAGTACCTCCTCAGTTGGTAAGTAATCCATCTATATCTGGCACTCTCATGAGCTTTTCTTCCTGACTGTCCTGCACTAATTGAAGCGTCAATCTATTCCTGTCCATCAGTTCTTTCGTTCTTCGTGGCATGTCGAAATTAGTCTTGAAGTCACTACTTATCATTGTTCTGAATGCAACATAAAATTCTTCGAGAAAATTGATCCACCCATTTTATATACGCCTCGAATTATATTTTTTGCGCTTTGCCAGATTGTATATATATACTACTTCTGACAGAAAGATGGATCTGCGAAGCATATTTTCGGGATAACTGTTCATTTTCCACGTTTTGTCACTTTGACCTTGAAGTTTGTGTACTTCTGTGTCATGTGGTCTATAAACATTCCCGTTCTGTGGTATATGTCGAAATTTGCCCGATTAGTTTCCTCGTCGTGGCTCTCTTTAGGTAGGTAGGTCCAAAGTAACTGAGACTACTCAGCACTTCACGAAACTCCCGTGGGTTTATTATGGCTCATATCTCTTCAAACTCGACTAAATCAATTCAGTTTTCAACGGAGCCGATTACTTCATATGGTAAGTAATCTTTCAGGTCAGCTAGCATAGTGTACGATTGTTGGTCTGAATTTCCTTGTGAAGGATAATCCACGTCAAGATTAACAGAACATGGCGAATTTTTCTCAATTACTGAGGGCCTGACCGGTAGTCAGTCTGTGACTAGCTTCGTCAGGCGAGCAAGGGGTTACAAGGGGTTACTTCACCCCCCATGGCTACAGGATACTCATTGCAAGCACAAGCCAGAAGCTCTTGAAATGTACCTGTATATCATCATCTGGAAAATCATCTGTTGCAGTTTCATTGGCGTACTGAAGAGATTCCAGTTGCTGCAACATTTCTATCTGAGGATATATGAATGTCAGCTATGGGAGAGTAGTTTTTTTCATAGCAATCTTTTTTTTCATCGAAGTCTTTCTAATTTTACGCAGCATGTACAAGTTTTTGTGTAATGGTTTGGAGTTTGGAAGGTTTTTGCAGATTACACGTTGACTAAATGCATCTTGACGATTTCCTTCTTCAAGAATGAATTATAATTGGACTCGGAATGCAGAGATCGTTTTCTGCGTGTTGGTTTTCTATAGACAAATATTTTCCACTTTTTGATGGTCTATCCCACTTACACTCTAGGAGTGGTAATTGATTTTGTTATGTCATTAAAAAAATCTCAACCAAGAAGGCATTCTAGGAGCGAAACGAAGTGGAAAATGGTAATTGTTTGTTTATAGGAATCCAACAATACTTTTTAATATTTTGTTTAAATTGTATATAAATGAGATTGATTCTCATCCCAATTCACATATCCATAAAAGTCGTTACTGATTTTGGAAAGTAAAAAAATGGGATTTCACTCAATTATAATGGGCTAGGTAAATTTTGAATTACCTTCTCATTTTCTTTTATTGCTTCAAAGTGATAGTTGGGTCACTTCAAACTCGATCAAACGTATATTATTCTGATTATTTTATGAAACAGTTAGTTCCCGGCATTTTATCAATTCATCCGGTCCTGTCACTACACCAACACAAATACCATATACTCCACTTTAGTTGGTCCTTATACGGATGACGAAGTTACGGTGACTTCATTATCGACACTTATGGATCGTTGATTCGAAGGCGTGAGCTTGATAAATATTTCAATTAAGAAAGTACGTGGAAGTTGGTGATTTGAATAATTGCTTACCTGCATATCGGGAATTCTTCAATATGTTCCTTCCATGCTTGCCATCATATCAGTGTCACCAGCACAACAGTATTTATTTATTACTTTTTATCAAGAATAAGTGTTCCAGTTTCCTCAAGTAGAATTGTGGATGGATTTAAATGAGTTTTTCAAATTTCTGATGTTTATTGTTGATTTTTTTATTGTAATACTATTCTACAGGATGAATCGACTACAGAATGGAGAATCAAAACACAGACATACATATACATGTGAAACGCTTACAATATTAAAACGAACGGACGCCTCAGAACTCAAAACATGATTTTTGAAGATGTAGTTGTTAATTATCGTTTTTTTAATCAATAAAATATGACATTGCGTTTGAAAATGGTGAAAGATGAATCATTATTTTGGCACCATGTGATAACAGGATTTAGTTTAAAGCAAAACACCATCCTTGGGATATTTTAACTAGTAGAAGAGTTTCAAGTCATATGTGTTCAAGAAAAACTCAACTTTAATATCAGCCACAATGTCTTTAATGAAAATATTGAATAGTAGCGGTCCCAGTTTTAACCCTTGCGGTACACAAGAGGTGTCTAAGTATTCGACAGACTGAGGCCATTGAGTTGGACATACTGCCAACGATTTTGAAAATACGACTCGAAAATATTGATTGAATCCATGAATAAGCAAAAAGTTTGTTGAAGCAGCAAAAGCTGGTTTGTCGAAGGCTTTGGAAAAGTTGAGTATTGGCCAAATGTCTCAGTCTGAGATACACGGCGTTACTGTTACAAGATTAGTGACAGTTGATCGTCATTTCATGAATCCATGTTGATTGGGACTAATCATACTGTTTGGGTCTTCTGGAAGCATCACAAACATAACACATCAGAAGCAAATAATAGGAAGTTGGTCTTTGTATCTTACTTACGCCTTTTATTTAAATAGGGCAGATTTCCAACATTTCCCATATTGAAGGCATGATTGCCACTTTCAAGCACAAATTTATAAGGATAGCTAACGGTTCGGTTAAATATTTTATAATGAATGCTCGTTTATGACAAAAAACTTCAATAATCAGACATTTGGTGTTGATTCTGTATATGAACTACTTCAGAAATCTCGAAAACCATATGAAGAAACTTGACAACTTTTCAAAAGAAAGTTGAAGAATCACATTCTTCTCCAACAACCTAATATCTAGCTAAAAAACAATGAATCTAGTAGAGGTTCATTCTGGTTAACAAACTGAATTGGTACAAAAATATAATTATTTATTAGTGAGTTCTTCTCAAACATTTTCGTGATATAATTTGGTACAAAAATATAATTATCTATTAGTGAGTTCTTCTCAAACATTTTTGTGATATAATTTGGAGAATCTTCCAAATATAAACAAATATCATGTAGAAAAAATGTTTTAATGGATAAATCAATGAATTAATTTCAAAAATTCTATCATCTATATCAGCAATTAACACAGATCCCTGAGTATATTTTAAAATCAGGTTTCCATTGTCGAAATCTACAGAGGAACTAATGAAATGAAATTGATTGAATGTTAAAAGTATCGAAAATATTAAAAATAAAAATAAACAGCCGAAATATTCGGTTGAATTAGGTAAAAACAAAAATAATGTCAAAAAGTGAGTAGCAGAGATTATAAGAACGTAAAGTATTGTGACATGAAATGACAGTGATTGGTTAAATAACAAGTAGAATGTCAGTTTATTAAAGGAGGAATGAAATAATCAAGATGAGATGATTGAAAAATGTAAGAGAACTGTGGTGAACATTGGTTCAAGAAGAAGTACAAAGTAAGTGTATATATACTGATCAACAACGCATTCAGCCAAGTTAGTGTGGAAATATGAAATGTTTTCTTTCCTTGGTGGAATGATGTCTTTTTTCCCTATTCTCGAATCTCAAGATCATGCCGTCTTTCCGCACAAAGTCACAAATCTTGGCAGCACAAATGCACAAGGCTTTCATTTTTGTCTCATTGCGCCTGCTTATGGCACATGATTCTCAGACCCAATGATCACTTACCTCACGATGTGGGAAGTGGTCATTGGTAAATAATAAATAATAATAATAATGTCGGAGCTTCGGAGACGGTGCCCGACCAGCACACCCTTCGGTGGAAAATGATAATAATAATATTTTTTTCTTCAACAAATTTTACATATAATACATAGATTAAAAAACAGTACTGCGCTAGGTGTATAGGTAAACTGAAAATAAAAGAAAATGTGACAGAGTAAACTACACTGAGAGAACAACAGTGGTTATTACAACAAAATGTAGGAATATTATTTGATATTCAGTGAAAATACGTATACATAAATGAGATGAACTTCTTTGTTGAAAACAATTTAGTGTAAAATCAATTTTATGAATATAATAATCTGGATCTGTGTCTGACAGATTTAGTGCTGAATAGATCAAATGTTTTCAGGGCTTAGTATGCTTCCGAAAATCAACCTGTCTGGAATCAGAAGATACAGTTATTTTTGAATCGAGCGTCAATAAAACATTTTTCATGTCAATAGTCAAGAAATTGAAGACTCAAGGGGCAATAAGAACCAACCTTCAAAATGCTGTTACTCAGTACGTAGCGAGTCCTACAAGTACAAACATATATCTATTTGTCTCATTAACAAAATACTTGTTTTTGCGAAAAAACTTCAGAAAAAACTGTATAGAACAAAAGTTGCTTAGAATACGTCAGTCTATCTAGTCTCGGATTTTTTTTTCTTGAAAAAATTTTCAATCCCCGAAAAGGGGTGGCATCCCCCCCAAGGTGAAAGCAACCTCCGCTTCAGGGTCAACTTTGAGATCAATGATAAGTAGAACCGAATTCTAAATCTATGTGCTGCTGTTTGTCACGATTATAAAGTATCGCCGCATTTATTATACAAGTCTTCCATACATTGACTTATTAATTGAAAGACATTTGCTATTCATTGAACGTAACTTCAGAAAAAAACTGATTGGTAATGAGACGCTACCCATGCACACCCGATTAAAAATCATCGACCCATTATTGGCACCTATCGGAAGAGACCTACGCCTCCTCTGTTAAACTCATTTGCCGACTAGAGGAACATGGCGGAGGTCCAACTTTCCGACAAACTCAATACTCGTTATCTAATTAGCAGCGCTTGTTCAACAATACGATGTCTTTGTAACTACCGGATTCAATTGGAATTCCGATAAGCTTTCGGAATTTCGCTATCTGTACCCATTTCACGGCCGAAATTCGGCCGCTATCTCGTTTTGGGCTATGAATTGTAGACGTCGGATTTATCTAAATTGTTTGGTGTCTGCTCATATAATGCGGTGGCGCTCTTGATAATGCAGTGAAAGCGCTAATTCTCTCTTCGGGACCTTATCTCTGTGTATTTTACACATTCCTATTATGTTATCTTCCTGCATATATACCTCCTCGGAATCGTTCTTGACTTCTCACAGGTTATCTCTGTAGTGTTTATATTTGTGCTGGGTGTTCGAGGTTTGCCACTGCCATAATTGTATAGACCAGGTAGAAGTTACAGTGAATAATTTTATAATTGTACAACTGTCATTAAAAGTGACATTTTTTAATGGTTGTCAAGAGTATTTAAAGATGATGTTTACAAAGTAGCGTGTTAAAAATATTTTCACCGCCAGTGTTAAAAGTATTTCTAAACACGATTTTTTTCGACCAAATAGCAATAAACAAAACATAATTATTCAATAGATATAGATACAATTAAATTCAGTTACAAATGTATTATATTCATTGATTACGTTGTTACGATTATTTATAAACATCAATTTGAAAAGTACAATTGGAACAACTGCTGATATTAATATCTTGTGATGTTGAAGAGCCTTGTAATATATTTGAACTAGCTGAGTTGACAATTTCATGGGCATTAACATTTAATTCTTGAAGTGAAGAGGACGATGCTGTAACGCTGGAGCTAGCTGTTGGGATTATTCATTCAGCAATAGCTTTTTTATAAGAAATAGATTGATCGATGTAACCCTCACCTACGTCAATAATTTGAATTATATTACTTTTCTACCTATATAATGGGCAATGAATTTACCTCAGATCACGTATGAACGAATTACTAATTTGAACATCAAAAGAAACATTTCACAAACAAACTCATAAAATGGACATGTAATAAAATATAGATACCTAAACAAGAACTTGAACCACCAGCCACAACAAAAGGGAGGAGTAATTAAAACGTTGGTTGAAAGAGCACGACGTATCTGTGAACCTGAAGGTCTGCCTGAAGAACTTAATCACCTGAAAAATGCATTCAAACGTAATGGGTACAGCGGAGGAGAATTCGAGAGGGCCATACGTCCCAGGATAGACCACGCGAAAGCAACCCCAACCAGGACAGTCAAGGGTAAAGCTTTCCTTCCCTACGTCAAAAATGTCACAGACCGGATCGAAAGCATCACGACGTAAAACCAATATTTAAGCCATCAAAGACCATCAGGCAGAGTCTCAGATCAGCAAAGGACCCTAGAGAACCTCTATCAATGCCGGATTCCGTGTAGCTGTGGGTCGGTCTGCACTGGAACCACGAAACGGAGTATAGGAACCCGTCTCTCCGAGCACAAAACAAACTGTCGCCTCGGACAAACCGACAAATCGGCTGTAGACGAAGGTACCCACATTATCTCATTCGAAGACACAGTGATACTCAACAATAATCAAAACTACTACCCAAGAACATATAGAGAGGCAATAGAAATTCCAAAACAAAGGGATAATTTCAATAGAAAAGAGGAGACAATGGTTATCAATAAAAGCTGGCTACCTGTCCTGAGAGGTAAACAAACACGAACAGGTAATACAAGGAAGAACAATATAAATAGAGCGACCAGTACTGAAACAGTAGTTGATGGAGACGATAGGAACAAGAACCCGAGCTTCAACTCGGGTATTTCGGCCGTTACCACACCGCCTTTGAAAATGTCTACCGCAGCAGTAGACGAAACGTCAGACAAAAAACCTGCAGACCACGGCCAAAAAACCCGGAAAATAGCCTTCATACAGTTATCTCCGGCCGTGAAAGTTTACATTCTTTGTTTATTTATCATTTATCAATAATATATAAACTTTATTAGGCGTGTTTTTATTCGGCACTACACATGTATTTGCAATAAATGTGTAAAAAATCGATTTTTTGACCTTGGAATATTTGTAGTCGCGGACACCCTAACAATAAGTAGGTTTTGAGACAAGTTTAAGGGTGTCAAAATAAAGGTTTATAACACTTTATAGCTGACTATCTCTCATTCCGAGATTCTCACCCTCTCATAACTTTCCGTTTTGGAGTGGTCACCTCGAAACCATAATCTTTCGAAGCATCTTAAAACCAAAATACGCCCAGACATCAATTCAATCATGCCAGTCGTAGCTTCGCCGACGGCCAGGAGGCAGACGACGCACCGCCCCAGCAGCGTCGCCCGGAAGTTCAAACTCGCGTCCAGCCAGCACCGGACCCTGTTTACCGGAACTCGGTAGCCATAACAAGATTACTCCGTAATAGGGGATAACTGCCGCTCGAATTCATTTAACCGCAACTTTGGTGTCTCTCGGCTAACGACACTTGCCTTGCGGCTCACCTCCAGAATGTCTAATTGTTTATCGACTGGCCGAAGACATCCCTCGATTAACCCCGGGGATGGACACCGTCATAACTCGAAGGTTGGAAATAATTCCCGAAAACCAGTGATGGCATATTCAATTTTATAGTAGAAAAGAGTACTAAACATTCTTGGGAAAGAAAATGTTTGGCTTTCTGCTACTCCATCTTGATTCAAAAAAATGTGGGAATCCTCCAAAGAAAGGAAAGAAACAGTTTTTAAAGAAGTAACTCTATACATAGATGTGTAGATCATGCAGAGAAGCAGCTTTCGGACACAAATTGAAAGAAAAAGTCCTCCTGAAACAGCTACTTTCATATAAACATTGTATTACATGAAAGAAAAATTTTTTCAAAACAAATACTTTTTTATATGAACACTGAATTATACAAAAAAACTTTTCTCTATTCAGTTCGTATTCCAAACATTCATTATGGAAATAAATCAGATATCATTCACAGGATTCCTAAACAATATACTAAGTGAAAGGTAAAAAATTGCACTTACATGGAACACTGTCATCCTCACTGGTAGACATCAATATTTTGCCGTTCTTCAGTACCAATATGGGTAACATTATAAGAAAAAATACACAATGTATTCATAAATTACGATTTTTATGTCACGAATCTACTTATGTCATGATGACATCGTAATGACATTCATTCGCTTATTTCATTAAATCCCAGTCAAGAGGAATATTGTTTAAATTGAAGGGGTTATATTTTTAGGAGTGCTTAATTTTTAGGAAAGAAAGTTTTTGACTTTATCTATACAAGTGTCTTACGGCGAAACATCGATGTCTACCGGTGAGGATGAAAGTGTGATTGGAATTTTTTACCTTTCATTTAGTATATTGTGTAGGAATTCTGTGAATGATATCTGATTTAATTCTATAACTAATCTTTGGAATGCAAACTGAGTGGAGAAAAGTGTTTTGAGTATAATTTAGTGTTCATATAAAAGTGTTTTTTTCGAAAGAATTTTTCTTTCGTGTAATTCAATGTTTATATGAAAGTAGCTGTTTCAGAAGGGCTTCCTTTCTTTGGAAGATTCCCACATTTTTTGTATCAAGATGGAGTAGTAGAAAGCCAAAAACTTTTATACGAAATTATATCTTGAAGCAATATTTTTTTAAGTAGCGTCATGATTGTTTTGAAATCTTATGATTTGTGTGGGTAAGTACCCTCCGAAAGCCAAATTTTTAGATAAACATGAATTTTTTTTGGTGAGCCACAACAATTTTTGAGTTTTTTTGTTTTTTTTTTACCTACGAAAACGAGCCATGTTCAAACATATAAAAAATAATGAAATCAGTGCCCTGAATATTTTTCAAAGAAAACCTCAATATTGGGGAAACAGTTGAAAAACATCGCAGTGCTTTATTTCCCTCAAGATAAAATAAATTGAAGAAGACAATAGAAACAAAAATTCAACATCAATTCTTTGACAAATTATATACTCAGAAAGAGTCAAAAATGTGTTTTACATACCTGTGAAACATCAAGTTATATTGATTTGATTTTTCATGAATATTATCTTGATTGTGAATAAAATAAAAATGAGTTTTGTACCAAAGAAGACAGTTCCAAAAGAAGGATTCCTTTTTTCAGTTTGTATCTGAAAGAATCAATTTCGGTAAGTAATTCACATTTTTTCGAAGAGTTCTTATTGACATTTTTTCATTTTCCTCTAGTTTTTTTTTTGGAAACTTCTGATTTTTCATATACGAATAAGTAAAAAACCAAAAAGAGTTACGAACAGATTTCTTGCATAAAATTCGGACGCAGTCAGTGGAACATATCTGAATTCATATTTTGTTTTAAAATATGGTAGATTTTTGTAGAATTTTATGACTTTTATTCTCACCAACGTCCATCGAGAAAACATAAAATAATTAATTGGTATTGATGAATACTATTTTGCAAAATCAGCACTCTGATTATGATGACGTTTTTAATGAATTCGTTATAGATATACCTAATCGTGGAGAGTCAGTTCACCAATAACCAGTCATCTATTTCAATTTGAGTTCGAAATTAATTAAGAACACTCAAAAACACATACAACTTTATCAGTTCCCAAGAAAAGTAGTTTTTCATAAGTCTTACCTTTCAAACAGCTTGTTCCATCCAAGAACTGCATGCATATTCATCTGAAACAATGAAAGATAAGATTATAAAATTGATTCTGACACATTCATTCGGTTCTTATTACTGAACAAACGTATCCATTGAAGAGAGATACAGATATAAACAAACACAATAGAGAGAAACAGATGATATTTGAATGCTCTCATCACCCACCATTGGAATTTGAATTTCTATTTCATCTACATTGACACTCCAACCACCCATTTCTGACCGTTCGAATATTTTCCATATTATTGCGTCTCGTTTTGGAGCATCCCACAGAGTGATCCGTCAAATTATACGCTATCTCAAACAAAATAAATTATTTCGATTCCGATTTGAGACACAGCACGCCATGAGAAAAGGTAAAAGGTATCATTATTATAACTATATATGAGTGGCAGACGTGACCAGACTAAAAACATCTGAAGAATGCGTGTCTGAGTCTTTCTCTAGCAGACATAAGAAATACTCCAGAAAAATTAAATATTTTAGTGGTTTTTTCCTACCAAATGAGGGTGCGCAAGAAGTGCTGGACGATACCCAGAATATTTTTCAGTAATAAATCACTGAATGATCCTCGAAGCAGTTATGATATGCACTTAATAATTTGTCCTTGAGTTCTCTCAGCGATTCAGCTTTAATCTGCTCAATCGTCGCAAAACGCCGTCCTTTCAAGGGTCTTCTCAATCTCTGGAGAGGAAAAAGTCGCAGGACGTCAAATCTGGTGAATAAGGTGGCTGAGGCATGTTTACGGTGTTGATTTTGGCCAAAAAATCATAAACAAGCAATGAGAAGTGAACAGGTGCAGTATCATGATGAAAAATCTATGAAATGTTTTTCCGCAATACAGGACTTTCTTTCGTATTGCTTCTCGCAAGCGGCGCATAACTTCAAGATAATATTCCTTATTAACCGTATGACCATGTGACAAGAAGTCCTGATGCACTACGACACGGTAACCGAAGAAAACAGTGAGAAAAACCTTAATATGTGGTCGAACTTTGCGTGATTTTTTTTAACACGCTTGTATAGCTTCACTTGTATGTCTGTTTGTTTGTAACAGACTCCTTTGGACTCGATTTTGACTAACTTCAAACGGACAGATGTATTTTTTAACTTTATACACTTATCAAGAATCGGTGACGATAGAATAATTTCATTTTACTGATCAGGATCGCCAGAATTAAATAATTTCGTCACACAGCCTCTGTGTGAGAGCAAGTGAGATAAGCACACTGTCTGTGCATACGTATATGTATATATTGTATTAAAACCAAGAGCTTGAACTAGCAAGCCAAAGTAAGAAGTGGAAAATAAATAATCGTCTGCTAAACTACAAAAAATAAAAATAATTTGAAACTAATTTAAGATTGTGTTTAACATCGATAATAAGTCCTATGGCTTGATGTAACTAAGACTTTTTTGTAAATAGATTCGTTTTGATTTCAGACTGATTAAAAGTCATTAGCTACAACAAGCCATAGGACTCATTATCGATGTTGGAACACAATCTTAAATAAGTTTCGATTTATTTTTCAGTTTCTGTTGCTATTAAAGCGTGTTTTCTTTTTTAGTTTTTCAAACTATTATTTATTTTGTCTTGGCTTTCCTGGGGTCTTCCATTGTGATGTTTTAACTCTGGTTTCGATATCATAACTATTGTGATATTGTATATGGGCCATGTTTAGATGGCGTGGACAGTCAGCGTATTCAGAAAATCCAGAACTGTTGTTCGAGACTTATTTTTGGCATAAAAAGCAGGCATAGAATTTCCCATAAAATTAAAGAAGTTCAATGGCTCAACAGGCGTGAACTACATATCCTTTGCTACTTCTACAAACTTTTGAAATACAAGCAACCCAAGTATCTCCATGACATAGTCATATATAGAAAAGACTTACATGATAGAAATGTTTTTATTGCCATTCCTCGACATACGAAGGAAATTTTCAAACGTAGTTTTTCATATAATATTGCTAGTTACATGTATACGTACAAGATAACTGACTACAGTAGGTCGTGTTTCTCTTTGAAAAAATCCATGACTGTATGTTTGCGTGAACTACAAAAATGAAAAATAATTGAAAATATCTCCCAACTCAGAGCAAGGAATAAAATTCTCACAGCGTCGTCACGCAACCTAGAGGTTTCATGGCCTGAAGGAATCACTGCCCTCACAAGTGAAAATAAATCATAAAAAGGTTTCCTATTTTCTCTCTCTCTCTTTTATCTATTTTTTCTCTATTGCTTTTCTCTCGTCTTCTCGTTCACTAGTACTAGTCAGTAAGTATATTTTACTTTTAAGTTTAGTTTGTAGTAAGGGTCTGAGTGGAAGACCAGTTTCTCTCTTCCTGGTATTGAGGAAAAACTGAACTCTCACCTTTTATTTACCTAGCTTTTAACTCAATATTGTTTGTGGATTGGTGGTAACGTATTATTACTATTATTGTATACCCATGCATGATTCGTCACCAGTTATGACCTTTTTGAGCAAAACTGGATCGCCGTTGACGTCAGTCAACAATTCCTAAGCGATGCGCAGACGACAATTTTCTGGTCAAAATTCAGCAATTTTGGAATAAACTTTGCTTCCACATACTTCATACCGATCATTTTCGAAAAAATTGCGTGGCATGAGCTAATCGATATGACGACATTCTGAATAACTTCTCTAATATTGATTTGACGATTCTCCATAACATTTTCTTCGTGTTCTCAACATTTTCATCGGTTGTTGATGTGCTGGGGCATCCAGGGCGAGAGTTGTTATTCACATCTTGATCTTCTATGAACCCATGATAGATATCAACGTGGATGATCTGATTATTGATTTACCTGATGAGGATAGCGGAACTGCATCGGAACAGGACTATCGGGATGACGTTTCAGAGGAAGAAGATGGTGATTTATCCGAAAATAAAATACAGTTTACGACTACCAGAAAACATCAATTGAAAGGGTGCAGAGGAAGTTCCTAAAATATTTATGTCTGAAAGTTGATGGACAATACCCTATGAGAGGTATAGATCATAACATTTTGTTGTCACGATTTGATATGACATCTTTGGAAAAAAGGAAAGTTATACTTGGTATTAAATTCCTATATAAATTACTCAACAACCGATATCAATTTCTTAGTACCAAGAAGGGGAGGTCGGCACAATCTGAAGTTATATTGCGAAGCATCACGCACAAACGTTATGTTACGATCTCCATCGAATTTTATGTGCAGTAGCTTCAATAGAATCTGTAAATATTGCGATATTCATTTCAACTCTCTGAACGCTCTGGTATCTTGTATCAACAATCACTTTTAATAATTCTAAAATATTTGTGTCAGTACTGCTACATTGCATGATTTGTAACTTTTTTGTGTTATATATATTTGATTATTTATTCCTTTTTAAAATTCTACTTATATTATTCTTTATATATACTTTATCTTAGCATTTACTTTTATTCATTTCATATGCTCTGTAATAATAGCGTTTCTTGTAACTGGGTACTCCTGTTGTAAATGAATTGTTCTTTTTTTATAAAAACCATGCATCAATAGTAGCCGAAAAATCATATTATAATCTTCAGGCAACCACTCCTCAAAAATATGTATATAGTGTAATGTTATTATCAATATTGCAAGAAATGTTTTGTAGATTATCTACCTACTACTTTTCATAATCATTTCTAGTAACTATGCATTCAATTATCTATCAATTATCAATTATAAGTTTATTCATTTTCTGTTAATTAATTTATCTCTAATGAGAATGTACGTGTCTATTATGTGCAATCATACGAGTATATCACTCATTATCTTTCAATTATTTTCCCCCTGCACGAAAAGAAGAATTGGGGCTCGCGTTCCCTACTGGTATATGCCGAATTCATGTAGGCGAAAATTCTTTTCCCGATTGTACTTCATTAGAAAAGTTGGTAGTGGACAGTTACCATCTTTCTTTATAGTTCGCGCATCGCCAAGCTGTAGCTTTAACTATCGCCACTGCAGTGTCACTATGCTCAAATACTTTCATTCCATCTTCACCAAGTTGTAATATACCTTAACAATAGACCACTGTCTTCTTAAGAATATTTTTTTGCAAATATTTAATTTTCCGAGAAGATTTCCATTGTTTCATGCGCCCAAAACTAGGTCAGACATCCACCGACATATATATTCTGTACTTTTCTGTAGGACTGCTTTCTTTGTATAATTTATCTGGACTACTTCCTAACCACGACAAAATAAAGTATGCTAATACTGGAATATTATTAATTTATGGCATTCATAAATTATAGTCTACATAGACACGGCGCGGGGGATTCCTCTCATAGTGGAATTGAATTTCAGAAATAAATCAATCTTATAATGGTAGCCTTTATAGTTCTGTTTGTCGAATATATCATAGATCTTTTCACTACGAATTCCATCTGATTATCCTACGATTAATGTGTGGTTCAATTCTGAACATTCTCCTGCATATTGAAATCAAATCAATTAGCTTGTCAATTCAGTGGTAATTCATACTCGAATTAAAAACAGCTCCTCACAACCAATTCATAACCAGTTTGGTATATTCATTCCATATATTCCCGATTATTGTTAACAGTTGCATGGTATTTTAGAACATGTAAATGAAAGCTAGTTTTTTTATTTTTCTTCATTCTGGTTATCGCTGGATATGTTTCTAAATATGTTCATTTCCTTCAGTGCTTCATTGTTACATGTCAGTTGTAGCATATCATAGGGGTTACTATGGAAATCAAAATAATGAAATTCTGAAAGCTTGTAATGCAAAAACTACCAATATGTTCATCAAATAACATTTTGTATTGCAGGATTTGCGATCGTCACTCGTAAATAATTTCAGGAGGAATTATTTTTTCCAAAACAATATTGATTTGAATAATCTTCGTTTACCTTACATTCACGAACCATTGTATGGAATTCATACACATTCATTCATGTGCACGTACAATATTGAACAAAAAACTAATCAAAACAAAAAATTATTTCATTACATCTGTCCTCTCATACCAATGGATTTAAAAATCATTATTTAAATTCTTTGCGAGCTAAAAGTACACAGACGTAAATGTATTTAAATACCAACCAAATATATTAAATGTATAAATTGGGGTTCCTCACAATACGGCCACCCTTCCAGCGAAATTAGGGGGTTGAATTTATTACCTCGACCCCCTTGTCAGAATACATTAGCGTCGGTGTAGAAAATTTAGTGGTGAGTTTCATGAAATTATATTTTCAGATATGTAATGAACGTAAAAGAAAAATACCGTCCGCTAGAACTAGCATTCTTGATATAGAAACTCTAATTATTTTTCCAACTATCTTCAATTATATCAATTTCTTGATCATAAAAAACCATTCATTTTTGGAAGTCATAAAACTTATCCCAAGCATAACCGTATGATCTTTCCGGGGGATGTCTTCGTTTCCGTTAGGACTGATTATACATTTTCATTTCATCATTTCAACTGCCCCTCTTCTTATACGGGGAGCGATGAAACAACATTTAATATTCGCATGAATGAATTCAAAAACTTGTCTTCACAACTGTGAAATGATGGCAAATACTCAAATCGAATATTCTTACGACTCATCTTTCACTTTCGGTATAAAAAGGCAGCATCTGAGGTTGAAGACCATGGTCTAGCTCTCTCTTACATTTGTAAATTTTAATCAAAACTGCGGTAAGTATCCTCATGAACTCCTTCGTTTGGAGAACTGCGTTTATGTGGAACAAGTAAGAACGTTTTTCCAAATGAATTTGGAAAAACGTTCTTGTTTTTTTTTCTAAAAAAAATTGGGGATGACAAAAATGCTCTGAACTTTGATGTTCAGTAATTTCATAACCACCTATTTCTTCTCTGGATAATGGTTAGAGTCTCTTTCAATACTGATCAGTGCTCGTTTTCTGTTAGATTTTGTGGTCCTATGTTCTACTGAGTTCTCTAATCTCTGAGGCGTCTGAGAAATTGAGTAGTCCTTTCTTTTCTGTTTGTATGATTAGTTTGTATTAGAGACATGGCTGCGAGTGAGTTTTTTTCATTACACCAGACTACAAAGTTGTAATCGATATACCAGTATTATTTATACTGGTATATCGATTCTCCACTCTTCTACTGATCACCCTGTATATTGGAAAATACTTCAGAAAATATCAATGCATCTCAAATTTTTATACGAAAATTTTTTCAATACCTGAACTCTTTCATCCCAAACTTCTGATGGAAGATTTATGTGACACACTCTGCACCTAGAAGAAATGTTCAACTAAAGAAGATCTCTGCGATTGCCATGTATAAAAAATTTTCCAATCGCCAGTTAAAGTTTCCCCCTACCGTGAGGCATCTATGTCTACGTCTATGAAAGCCTCCCTATTTTATTATTCAATTTTCGTCTGCATTCTGTAATATTCAATTTAGTCATATTGTGTGCTTGAATTGCTTCTATTTATATGGATATATTGAAATTGTACAGCTCAATTAATACACATACGTGCAAGAGAGTGAGGGAGAGAGAGAAAGGGAAAAGAGAAAAGTGTCGAGTTCGCGCCGATGAATTCCAAATAAGCGCGCTTGAATTCGGAATGTTGCTGCAAAAAAAGTAATATTCTCTAAATGATGGAATAGGAGTGTTATTTTTTCATTAAAATCTCGCAGTTTTTTCAGACCGAAGTTGGAGCCGGCTAATTGACGTACTGTTTGAATGATGTAGAGTAAGGTTTATAATTTTTGCGGATGTGGCGAAAATGAATGGAAATTAATTTTTCGCGAAAACTGACGAATGAACATCTACCCAAAACATGACTTGCGTTAGAAAATGCAAAAAGATCTGAATTGATCAATGAAAAGTGGCAATTGGCGCAGAGGTTAAGTGTTCGGTTTTCGACCCTGGAAACCGTCCGGTGATTTTTTTCAGAAAAAAACATTCGAAACTTCAAGATTGTCCTACATAATGAGTCCTGGGATGACGTTTATAGGGAAATGTGCTCAAACAGAGCTTATGAAAGTTTCAACAATATTCTTCAATATTATATTGAATTGATTTTCCCGGTGAAACGTTTCCGAAAACAGACAAAAAAACGTAATTTGGACATTTTCACTCCGGAACTTCACAAAATGAAACCCTAAGTAAACTTCTATTCAGAATGTGCTAAAGTTCATAACAATTATACGGTCAAAGCATCTAATACTTTTATAAATCAAAATAAAATGAAAAAATTTTTCGAAAAAGAGAAATGGGGTGACATTCTAATTTCGAATGACCCAGCACAGGCCTACAACTTGTTCATTGTTTAAATAAAAAATTATAATCTTCCATCACGCATAGCAATGAAAAATTGAAACCCTGGATGACCTTTTAACATCAATTAGATATAGGGACAATCTGAAAAAAATACTGTATAAACGATATACCAAGGAATTACATGTGGAATATAAAAATTATAGAAACTATGCAAATTGGCAGGCTTGAATTCTAAGTGTCACATCCCATCGGCAGATAACTCCAGCAGATTTTCTTTGAGCTTAGTTGTTAAATTCGCTTCATTAGCAGCTGCAGTTGAAAATGGATTTAGTGTTTTCCGATATCTCTTGCACAGAAAAGTAATGACATAATTCTTCTTTCAAATTATCTAACACCGTTTTCATACCAGGTATATACTTCTTGATGTTTATCTCACATCCGACTTCTTCAATATAAGACTGTGTCGACGAAAATGAATCGAAGTTGTTTTGATTTATAGAGAATGACCACAAGTCAATTTTCTTGGTGAAGCCATGTATTTTGTCTTTTACAGTGATGACATTTCCAGCTCGCCCTTGAAGACTTTTATTCAAGATATTTATATGGTAAAATACATCAGAAAAAAAGCTAATTTCAAAAGAAAATTCGGGTCACAAATAAATTCAGAGTATTCCGACTTGGTCTGCTGTAAATATATTAAAAGTTCAGCTCGAAGCTCTAGTCAATACTTTGCCTCTCGACAACCAACTAACCTCTGTATAGTAAGGTAAATTTTGGTGGAGTGCTCCCATGTCTTCACAAATAATCCGAAACAATCGTATCAGCAACGCTTTTCCTTCAATTGAATTTATAATAATATTTAAAACTTGACTGTATTCCTATGGCAATGTTTTGGCCGCAAGAGCTTGGCGATAAAGAAAGCAATGCATCCAAGAAGCGTTTGGTATTTGTTCTATCAATCTAGCAATAAATCCACTTTTTGCACCAGTCATAGCTTTTGCTCCATCACAACAAATAGCAATGCATTTTTCTTCCCAATCGATTTTCATATCTTGCGTAGCTTCAAGGAACATGTTCATCAAGATGAACAAAGATCCATAAAAAAAAATCAGCAGACTGCAATGTTTTGACCTGCAAAAGTCTAGTAGTCCTGGACTATCTTCAAGAATAATTTACCGCCACACACTTGGAATAAATGCACCTGTCGCTCCCGGTTTACTGAAAGCACCAAATCAACGTAACATCCATCGACGGCTTCGTAAAAATGCCTCCTGATGACGATTCCGGGAGCGAATCCCAAGTCGTCCCGAACATTCCTCGCCGGACAATATCTCATTACTGAGGTCGAACTCTCTGACTCCGTCACACAATCGCAGTGTGCGGTGAGGATCATTATGGCCCCATTCACACGTTCTACAATTCTTCATTTGCGTATTTCACTTGTCATTTGGGAGGTATTGTCATCGGCAGCCGGCCAGTCTCTAATTCGCACAACATTCAGGTCGCGTTGTCGACTCATTTCGAAAATATACATCATTATGACGCTATTATGGTATTAGTTATGCGTTTTCTACGTTAACAGTGTTGCCGCGACCTCAAAAAATAATTTGTCAAAAGTCGATACAAAAATGGCCACCAGGGGTAGTATAAAGCACGAGTTACGAAATAAAGCTGACTTCGGACAAAGGGGTGTCTACGGTAAATATAATTCCGTGAAGCACCGTATAGAAGTAAAAAACAAGTAAGTTCACTCCTGGTCAGCGTGTTTGATGTATCGTGTCAAAATTTCAGTTTTGCCGGGCTGTGGCGGCGTGTTGTGCGGTAGGAGGGTGCAGGCTCACTTGCTCTCAAGCCTTAGGTACATCGGCTGAGAGTAAAATAAGAGATGGAGATCTTAAATATGGCGGAGAGTGAATTTACTTGTGTTTACTTCTATACGGTGCGTGAGCTAACTAGAGGAAAGTTGATTTGGCAATACTGAAGATATTGCTAAGTTTCAACTTCTGAGGGTTGTCCTAAAACTCCTTTCGACAAGGTATGACGAGGGAAAAGCTATTAAAAATTTTGTTGCGATTTCCCACAGTCCAGGATATTTTTCGGGTATTTCTCCATGGCCGCTAACAGTGTGGAACTGATGGCACCACAGACAGCCAGACAAGCCTGTCTCTGTTTGCCAGAGAGCTTCTCCTGAGCCGTTTTCGGTAAAGCTTTCGGCCAATAGGTAATTGTTCCATAAGTGATCATTGGTCTGACAATCATCACATATATCCAATGGATTTGTTTGGGATCTAAACCCTAAGTTTTAACACAAATCTTTCGACATGTTCCATAGGATAAGAATTACTATTTTGTTTACTGGCTACAATACAAACTTGCTTGAGCAGCCATAACTGAAAGGAAGTGGTGGGTGGAAATAAATGCACACCGCCAACGTCAAAATGGCTTCGTTTGGTTTCAGCGTCTGACAGTATGCATTGAGAGCTTGGTTGGACTTACTCTTGGCTCAGTGCTTGATTTCTATGTGCTTTTTTAGTAACGGGAATTATTGCAAAAAATTCCGATACGATATTCGGACTCGAATGACATCCCATTCATTTTTTTCGGAGACAAAAGTTAGACCAAGAAGTCACTTTTTTGACCAAAGTATATTAGTAATAATAATGGAGTATATTTGGATACCACTCGATGCCAAAAATCGAAATTTCTATTTTTCATCTTTTACATGAATAAAATAAGTAAAAAAAATATTCTGAACGCTTTTATTGAATAAAAAAACTGATGATGATGCAGATAATGTACTTTGAGCTAAAAAATAATTCGAAAGGTCTTAGGTAGCAGTCATCACACCACTCTCCTCAGCAATCTACGGTATTGATCAGTTAAAAAAAAATAATGAAATTGTTGGGCGTAGTATTTTCATATTCAATCAGGTCACGCTACGGCCAACAATTTTATCATTTTTTCTTCTGATCAATACCGTAGATTGCTGAGGAGAGTAGTGTGGTGACTGCTACCCAACACCTTCCAGAATATTTTTCAGCTTTCAGTACATTATCTACATCATTATTATCTTTTTATTCTTCAATAAAACCGTTTAACATATCAAATTATTTTCACTCATTTCATTTTCAAGTTTTTAGTTTCTAATTTTGTTATTATTCATCCTAATGCCACACAGTTCTCGGCACGTTTTAACCTTTTACCTTAACTTAGGTGGTGTATTGCTAACGACGTATCATTTTTAGCCACACAGTCCAGTTGTCGATACTCAAATTGAGGTAGCTGTGGTAAAATATGTAATTCGCCATTTTGTAGCTGCGGCCATCATAAATTTGCCCTTTTCAAAGTCTATTACTATTCTAGTCAAGCCCTACCATTTGATATCCATATTGGGGTAGTTGTGAGATAATATGTAATCCGACATTTTGTAGCTGCGGCCATCTTAGATTTACGATGATACAGAAATTATTGAATTGTATTTTCATCAAAACCAAATGTGTGTACCAAATATCAGATCAATCTGTCAACAGAAAGGAAGTCAAACTTCAATAACTAAATTTTATCCAAACAAACGGTTCAAGCTGAATAAAACATTTCAAAAAATAGGCAAATCTATTCCTATGTCATCATCAGATCACTGTTTATCTTAGCAGAATCTAATAATATATCATGAAGATGGTCTTTTTCAGTCAGGAATGTGCCTATGTAAATTATGGAACATATTTTTACATTCTTTGAATACAGATAGTGTGTTTGTTTACGAATGCGATAAACATGTTCAGGTCGGGTTTCAATTGAATCGAGCAGTATACTGAACGCGAAACTAGTAGGTGAGAGAAAACATTTATCAATGGGTACACTACAAAAAATATGTACCGATTCTATTTAAAATAGTAGCTCCACAGAGATATCTGTATAGTTGTTAATGTTTAGATGGTGAATGTAGAGGACAAATAATTCATAGTCTTTGAAGACATCGGTTATGATGTGAAGCTCTAATGGTTGACTTTCTGGTCCGGTCATCTCAGTCAAAATTAGGTATCTCGGAATTTGAGATACCCAATTATAAACTTGTTTAATCTTGACTTTTGACATCTTGAATGTTTCCTCAGAACCTAGATGAGGTAGGGTGTACGCGACTAATAAAATCCAAGGTCAAAGGTAACAAAAATCTTTTTTTTGCACATTTTTCGCAAATATGTCATTTCTTATGGGTTTTCCGCTATTTTTAATTGTTGTCAATATTGGAATCGTTTTCGAGATAGAGGGCGGAGAGCGAGCAGTTAGAGCATCATTCAAGGTCAACCAGTACATACAGTCAATGCTATAATCGAACACCAACAATACCCATATTGTCTGAAGCATGCAGAGGTAGTGCCCATCCATAAGTCTGGAAAGCGAAAAACTATTATCGATAGCTATCGCCTTATCTTGCTATTCAGTGCGGTGACGAAGGTCATTGATAAGGTTCTCCTGAGTAGACTTTTTTCCTAGGTAGGATGAAACTTGTTCCCGAGGAGCAATTTGGGTTCCGGCGGGATCGGAAAATGACTGACTTCCAAATTGATCCGGGTTGTTCACGTGATGAAGGAATCCGTCAACTAGGGACAGAATACATTAATGGTCCCGTTGGGTATCTAAAAAGCCTCCGATAGATGTGGTCGGCAGGCATGCCCTTATTTGTGATTAAGATTCTTTGATCCTACCTGAGCAACCGAACTTTTCGTGTGAGAGTGAACCAAACCACATCTTTGAATCATCCAATTGAAGCAGGTGTTCCCGGCAACGAATGTGGGAATATACGCAGATAACACTGCGATATACGCGCATTCGTTCTCGAGCGAGGTGGCAAAGCAAGCAGGAAGATACACCTCGAAAGGTTGGTCGTGCTGTACTTCGAGAGTAATGGAATCGAGGTTAACCCTAACAAAACGAAACTCGTCAACTTCTCGAAGAAATTTACTAACGTGAAGATTCTCGGGAAGTTACGAGTCAAGAGTGACTACGTTGACGAGCAGAGGAGTGCAAAATATCTGGGAGTTATCCTGGATAGGCGCTTGAATTTCCAGAAACATCTGAGCTTGTCGATCTAACGAGAAGGTGTGGTGGTAAGCACGTACCCGCTCATCACATGGAAATCTAAGCTTAGTGTTGACAACAAGCTGCTAATTTTACAAACAAATGATCAGCTATTCTGCACGCCTGTCCGATATTTTGTAGCCTCAAGACTCTTTTGCGAAGACTCGAGACGATGCAAAATATGGTGCTCCATATTTGCACAAACAGTGACAGATACATTTCATTGAATGATCCGCTAGATCTGGCGGAAGTCGAGACGGTTAATGAACATATCAGGAGGCTGTCTTATAAATTCTCCAAGTCCTTCATGCCAAAAATCCCGCTAACGAGGGATATCACGGTGCTTAGGAGTTCTCATAATCAGCCACGGAAACTTGGGCTGATCTATGAAATGCTAGATATCTTTCATGAACAGCGCGAATGTGATCGCGCTCAGTTCATGGAAAAGCTGGCTAGGATAATTCACGTATACTCGTGATATCAGAATCACTCTTACCTGGTTTTTTCATGAACTTTTTCCAGAGGGCTAGTGATGAATTTGCTACACTCGATTACTGTAATCAGATATGAAGTATCGAAATCGCAATACCACGAGAAGTCTCGCATAAGCCCCGACAGGAAGCGGGAAGTCTTAGACTGAATGCTAAAATGAGGCTCTGTTGGACAGAGAGCCACCCGTTAACACAAGCGGAATCACCTCCCATCGGCCTGTCGTGGGTCTATGAGGCGACACTTCACCTTGCGGACATCCTGGGGCTCAATATAGAAGTCTCATCTTGCTGAAAACACCCCTCCTTTTTTCTTTTACCAATCCTTTTCCCTGGTCCCTACTACTTCCGTATGTGGGAGAGATGTAAATATTGTAAATACTCTGTACATTAGACTTTGAATTTCATGAAGAGAAATTGGTAATAAAGCATTTTTGTTTTGTTTGTTTTTTTTTGTTGGTAGCCCATATCAAAAACACGCCATATAAAGTCTATTAATTATTGATAAATACATAACTATTTTTGATTTTCAGTTCTCATTGACTATTATGTAATCTTCGATGTTATTTTTTCAATAATTGAATATCTATCTATTCAATAACAATTTTAAGTGGTTTTCAAAAATTAAGGTACAAACGTTGATTATATATAAATTATGGGAAATAAATGTTTTGGCTTTCTTCTTCTTCATCTCTTCCCAAAAAATAATAATGTTGGATTCTTCCACATTATTCCGAGGTGAACTTACTAAGATGACTGGACTATGAACTTACTAAGATGACTGGACTATTAAGTTTTTTCTAGGAAGTATACTATTATTCAAAAGTAATTATACAACAAAACTCAAACTGTTTACCATTCAGATGTATGAATATTACTTTTTGACAAGGGTAAATATTATAATTACCTCACCTTTCAGATTTATCATGATTCATGATACTTTGATGAGGAAAAAACTATTTTGGAATATCATCTGAAATTTCAACTAAGTATGTCTTTTCTCTTTAATCCTGCTCAGACTGTGATTGGTCATTGAATGTCATTTTTGGGATAATAGATACGCATGTTATTATAATGTAACTCTATAGTAACTACTCTGAATGATGAATTGCGTACTACGATGTTAATTGGATAATCTCATTTGTCGTCCGCAGTAATGAAACTGATAATTTTCATTTCCCCAACGTGAACCTACACAAAAAGTTATTGCCCCATTATTACTATTTCAATATGAATACATGAACTACATAAAAGTGTGGATGATATCAACTATGACAATAAAATGATGTCATATTGTAGATATATACGGCTGGTTATTATGAATTGTAATTGGAGAACTCATACCTAGAATTCAGATTAGCTATTATTTCAATACTGAGAGCGAATAATTGTTCGTTTCCTCAATTTTGGGAATATAACGGAAATTACCAATTGTTTTCCAACTTCAGTAGTAGTGAAGAAGACAAGAAAAACTTGAAAGTAACCCTGAAATTCCCGATACAGAAAAAAAAGGAAAAAATCAGAATCTACTTTCTGGGTAAATTCAAAATGTGATTTTCAACTGAAATAATAACCCCTGAACCATTTTTTCTATACATGTACATGGTGTACATGTTAGCAAAGTGTTATTGTTTCAAGTCGGTAATTTTTATGTCAAGACAAACAGAGGAGGCTAACTTTTCCGAATTCGGATATGTTTTTTCCAGGCTTTTATATAAAGAGAAGTGTGTCAATTTTTTGTGGTAGCAAGTATCTCATGATTGGAAGAAAATATTACTTATCATGTGAACATGACCTTGAGGAGCCTGGTTTATCTTTGATATTCGGGAAACGAGTCTTCTGTCGATCCAATTGATGGCATTCTCATAGAGGGAGACGCCTCTCCTTAATTATTGATATTTTCTGCGTCTTTATGATTGTTTCCCTTTTCGAAAGACATTCTGTTGAACAGAATATTCGATTCAGTATGTGACAATATTCAATATCAAACGAAGCAGAACGTTTCAACTGTATCACATCCTGCTAATGAGTCAACACACCATTTGCAAAGGTTGAAAAATGAAGTTGATACTCCCATTTCCCAGCGTCCGATTTATCAAGAAAGTACGTAGTAAAATTCAACAAATCATTGGCAATCAAGGCAATTACCTCACCGCCACCTTAGAAAGTAAAAATAAAACTACATCGATCGAAATTAACATTTTTTTAACAGTAATTGAGCCTGTTGGTGAATAAAATGATGCTGTCAATGATTGTGTGTGTTCGCTATTCGCGGCCGTAGGATGGAAATAGCTCGTTCTAGAGCACCGCTAAAAATACAGTTGAGTTTTTCGCCAGTTTCCTTCTCACTGCGGCCTAACACTATCGCGGTCGGCGCGAAAATTTTTAATTTCGTATTTCTAAAGTGCGTAGAAAATTCTCCGATCGAGACAGTGCGTGGTTCCGTGGAACACCGATTTTTACATAATTTTTATACCAGCTTTTAATATAGTTTGTAGGTAAAGGTTGGGCACAAACTGGGTGGAACAGAATTGATGTTTCTAACTAGTTTACAGTTGAAAATTGTGTGAAAGCTTAATTTATTCCAAATGATATTTCAAAAATGTGCAAAACTTACAAAACAACATATAAACAATTGGAATAGTCATAAAAAGTTGAAGACTTTTTTGTAATTTTCCACATAAGCTACTAAAAAACTATTGACGACAGAAGAAAAATTTGAAACTACTTTCTGGTGGGGGAAATTTTCCAGAAGAAATGTAAATTCGATGAGCAATATTTTAACCCTTGAAATATTTTAGAGAATTCCTACAGTCTTCATTATCAGTTAGCTAGTTAGGAATTTGATTAAATTTGAAACGTCGGCAAGAAAACAATTGTTTTTTTTAAATTGATACTGTTTCCCAACCAAACTTTCTTCAGTACCGCTGAAAAATTGAAATAACTTCCAAAAACAGGTTTATGACATTTTTTATTTTCGACAGTTTTGCAATTATTGTAAAATGATCAAAGAACATATGCATACTTTATTTTTTATAGATCTCCCGACAATGGCTTTTTCATTAATCATTGACACATTTTCATATTCTTGAATCTTGAAAAACGTGTTGAAAACCCAAGTATCAAAACCTGAATTCCTCAAATATGAACAGAACACGATTACACTTATCTCGAAACTTCTGAAAAAAAGCAGAAGGAAGGAAATTTGAAGATGACACTGAACGATTCAATTGATTGTTTGTACAAATTATTCATCGGACCAATAATTGGCAGTTCATACATATCACAGTGAATGTAGGTGTCATCTATCCGTTATTAAGTGGCAACAGGAATTTTGGCAACATTGCAAAATTTCACATTCTCTGCATAAAATTTAAAAATTTTAACAACCTTCATTTGTAAATCTATATGGAAATGAATTGCAGTCACATCCATCAAATCTAAGTACTTTCATTCATCTTGCTAGATGCGAGTAGTAATCAGTTTTTCAAAAAATATAATATGACATATTTAGGAATCGATAAAATAAATAATTGATTTATGATTTTCTCCACTTGAAATCTAGATGTAAATTGAAAAAATTAGGTCATTTTTGAACAAGCACTCATAGGAAAGTGAGCAAACCGCAGACAGGTGTTTCTGGCTACTTAGCCTTCTTCAGTACGGTACATCAAAGTATGAAGGATAGAAAACACTTGGTTGCGAAAAAAAATTGAAAACAAACAAACGGATGCACTTTGTGATTACAAGGACTACCTCCATGATCAACTAAAGGACATGCTTTTGAAAATATAAGGGATGGTATTTCGAACTCTAGAAAAATCCACCAACATTCTACCACCCTTCCGGAGTATTCCGGAATATGGTGGAATGTTGGGGAACATTACGAAATACGAAAGAGTTATGTTGTGGCACACATTTCATCAATAATTGGAAAAAATCCGTTTTCACTGGGAAGGCGTGGAAATCTAAGAAATGATTCTCCAATGAATTGAAACTGAATTAGGAAACTCAAAAACGGGAGTCATAACGAATGGAACTGCGGGCAATAACTATAGTTTATTATGTGAGTTTATTGTACAATGTACTTGAATAACAAAAATCAAATCAAGCAGAATTCAGAATGTTGAAATGTACCCTTCGACAAGATTTAGAATATCTCTGCCGTCAATAGCTTTTAGGTAGATATATAATTTGACAAATCTAGACAATTTCTCCATATTTTGAATTGTTTGGAACTTTTGCATATTCAACTGGATCCTGTGAGCTCTCGCTCTCATTTCAATTCAACCCAACAAGAAATAACATGCTTCTCAACTCATCCTCATTTTGAAATAGAGTTGAACAGTACAAAAATTATTCATACACTTGATGTCAAACTGAAAAGTAGTTTCAAGTGCAGTTGAGTTTCAGAAATTGAACTAAGTTTGTAAATATCATAACATAATGGTAACCAATGTGGCACCAATATTGATGCCATGTAATATACCTGAAGATCTCACCAATTGTCAATCAATCGGAAGTCTGATGTGGTAACTGAACGTTATTTCATAACGTTTGAGTCGGAAGTAATAATAAATTACGGGATATTTCGATAATCCTGGTTAGGAAAGGATATACCCAATTACCAACTACCATATCAAATTTTTCTATAAATGTTGCTACACCTCTAGCAAAATATATTTCATACGAGATTCAAATGACTCTTGTTTTCGTTAAAAATGTTCTGGCATGAGATTATCTCAGGAGAGATTTTGCCTTTTCAAATATATCGAGTTTTCATTTCCAGAAGTGATCAAAATCGAAATTAGTATATTAGTTAAGATAAATAGGTTTTCGTAATATTCAAGATATAAAAATCCTCCATACACTCTCAACGCGATGTCAGTGAATTAATTTATTTCAGATTTATTTGTTTAGCAGATTATTAAGTTTTCAATTATCATTCTTAACTATAGTTCAGTAAAGCCTAGTGCCTTAAAAATATCAAGATGTCACAACTGATGAAGAAAAGATTTCCATCGATTACTAGCATTGATGTACAGGTGAGTTGTCTCTTTCAAAATTCGACTGAAAGTTCGGATTTTTTTTTTCGATTTTGGAATAATTTCAATATCTAATAACTGGTTTGTCTCAACCCGAAATGTTTTTTCATCAACATTCTCAAAACAGAATGTGCTATCATTCAATCATATGATTTTATCATGTATAATGAATAATTATACTTGAAATTGATCACATAGTTGATAAAATTGTTTTGTTTTTGTTGATTTACCGAATGAATCTTTCAAAAACTATCTCGAGTAAATTGAAAACCATTCAATGGGATATTCATCGATTCATTAGAAACTTCTTCACTTTCAGTAACCGCTTTTACTATATCGAAAAATGTTTCTGTCTTTGTCAATATTTGCCCATATTCAAACAAATCTGAATTCAATGTGACTCAGTTCATCTAAATTCAATTAAACAATTTGGAAATCTGTTTGTTTGAATGATAAAAGTGTGACTTTCTTTATGAATTGAAGTATAGGTTTCAACAATATTTTACATTTAAGGCACTTTTCTTTCACATCCCAACTACAAAAGAATCTCGTCAGTATATATTAGATACCTTTGTAAACTTCATCAAAGAAGCTCTTGAATGCGTTTTTGTGAAGTAGGTCAACAAGCAGTTCATTGGCATGATTCTGCCGAGCGATCAAATCCCTTGATTCTCTTCGAAAGAGTGGTGACATAAAATATTACGTTAACGTTATTGTGAAAATAAGTCAGTTTTTCAGAAATTTATATAATTATGATTTTCCAATGAACAAAAATCATATAAATGAACGTATACAAGTGTTTACAAGGGTAGACTGATAGGTATGTTCTGAAAAGGTATAATAGGAATTAGGAATAATGATTTTCCCTCGTGAGAAAAAAAACCAACACCAAATAAGTCAGCAAATCGTGAGTTGTATGTCAATGACAATAATAAACTTTGTTTACATGAAATTTTGACTATTCGCAAACCAAATCCAA
>WOGR01000014.1:19399-46566 GCA_015342045.1 Leptinotarsa lineolata | reverse complement strand
TCGAATTTCGGTAACCACATGATCTTAATTTGTTTTATCTCAATTGTTGCAACATACTTGAAAGCGATAACATTTTTGAATAGAGAATGAAGAGACCTTTCAAACGATATATCACAAACCTATACTTCCCATTTTAAAAATTGGGGGTTGTACCTAACATTCTAAGGGGGTTGAAGGTAGGGGTGGCATTTTTATGTTGAAGAATGTCAAATTATAATTTAAATTTGACGTTTTTCAGGACTTTTTAAAAATATGAACAGTAACCGAAATAATGAATTTATTCCATTTGGCTTTTAAACACTGTATAGGGGTAGAGTGGGGCCATATTTGAAATATACAGTCATACCAATGTTCAGCAACTGCTTCAGCAGCTGGAAAAAGGGCTTCTTTTTTTACAATCGTCACATTTTACAACCGTCAAAATTTAACGTTTCATACAGAGATGAGTAAATCAGTTTTTTTTTTGTGAAGTTGTGTAGTAATTTAATGTTCACTAGTAATATTCTAAAAAATAGGTAAACTTAAATTATGTAAATAGTTTTTCGGATGAAGTATTTGGCATTCCCAAAGTTTCATTTTTACTTTTGTTCAAAACGTTTTTTGTTTCTAGGTCTAGACTTTTTGATTCAATTAGTACTCTCAGAAATGCTTCTTTTACATTAATTGTCTTTTAATAGAAGTATTTTTCCGTCATGTAATCCATAACCGATAAGAAATACGATAAGAAATTTTATTATTGATAATCTTCAATTCACTTATCCCTTATGTTTTATTATTATCTATTAATTACTGAAAGGTATTGTTGCTATGTAACATTTCCATTAATCATCATGCTCATCTATCGCGATCATTGGCATATCTTAATTTTACCGTAAAAGTATATGTCGTTTCAAAAGTTTTGTCCGTTTTGATGTCATGTTTTTAAGCTATATCGATAGAAAATTTGGTACTCTATACATTGATGCTGCTCATTTTTTCCAAATTTTAAACTTCTGACTCTTCAACGATGTCGTTAGGCGATCTTCGGACAATCTCTCTCTACGAATTCAAATTGAAGCAAAGCGCAGAAAATTTTGTGACACGACTATCGTCAAAATAAACCAGTCCATTTCATTCTTGACCAAAACGTAATAATGACCAGACTCAACGCTACAACCACAGTGAACAAGTACTGCATGAAGATTATAATAGTAGTCTGCTAGGTTGAAGTGCTCATCTATGTTGAAGCTTCGTAAGAGTGCTTCTGGCTGAGGTTGAGTCCTGTTTGAAGATTATCAGTGTTAGTATTAGATTGACTGGTGCCTCAGCTATACTTGTCTTATAATAGTCAGTTATTTTTGCGCAAATTTGGCAATACAGTTGATCATCACCCGTTGAAAGTTCTATTTTCAGATGATTTAACAGCAAGCTTTGCACGGACTGGTTATCAGACATATTAGAAAGCTCTAGTTGAAGTTCCAGAAAGTTACTTACGTTTTTGCTAACTCTTGAACATGTACTCCAAACTAAATTAGTGAAGATTTTTCCAGCAAAAGATCTACGAACATAGGACGAGATAGACTGTACGGAATCATTCAATCCAGAGTGGTCAGGAGTATTGAATCTACTATTTTCCTGTTCACGAAGAGTATCTAGTGGATTTCAAAGATTCTAGGAAATCGGTTGGTGGGAAAGATGATACATTCTTACGAAACTGCAGATGCATGAACAGGTGTTTGAGCTTGTGTTTCATGAATTATCCAAATCAATTTTCGTTGCAAGATTTTTAGGACAACTGTCTACTGATTCTGTGAGATTCAGTTATTTCATTTCCCTATTAGATATAAAAATGCTTGTCAACATACAAAAACTGCGAAAAATTTCCGAAGAAAGAAAGAAAGTAATTAATATTAGAATAAAAGGTTTATAATGTTCACATGTTTGAAAGTGAGTAATTGTTTTAGGAAGATATTTTCTTCCAGTTTGTATGTGGGAGAAACAAACTTCTATGTATGATCTACACATATTATTCTGCGAGTTTTTGATTATTTTTTTAGATATTGTTACGTTTTTACCGTGAGTTCAATAATAATTGATACAATTGATACACTGAACAATAATCAAACTCAACTTTATTTCACTTTCGATATAACAAAACACTTCAACTAAAACTATTCGAATGTCTATCGTCTTTTATATCGCTCCGCGTACCGCACTGTACTTGCACTAGACTGCCTGATAGGCGAGCGGACAACGCTTATATTTGGCAATCGAACGTGCTAGATTTTTCCTTGGAATTCCATCGAACGACGGTAACGGTGTTCTCGACACACGTAGAATGCAGGCGAACATCATCGAAAATTCGCGAAACTTCACTCAGGCCGAGCGCGCTCCTAGCCACGTCACAGCCACCAGTGGTGGACTGCGTTACTTTCTTTAGAGCATGATTTATAACAATAATATAAAAAGATATTTGTGAATTCATTATGGCATTGTTTTTATTGGTGTGTCGTATAAAGTTTTGTAATTGTCAGAGGAAATAAAAATTTTTATTTGTATACTGTATACTTTTTGAATGAAAAGGATTGTGATAGCATCCACTCAATATTCAAACTGAATAGATCCAAAATAATTATTCGTATATTTCCTCAATTTTGAAATGTATAAATTAGAAATCACTTTTTAATTCCTTTCTACTACAAAAGCTATACTTCATTGAATAATACAAACAATCGTTTGATAGAATTCACAAAAGATCCGAAATGATTTGAATTCATCAAAATAATTTGACAACTTTTTAAGTACGATACATTTTCATTTCAGAAATGGTGATGCAGAAAAAAGAACTGAAGAAGGTGGCAGGATAATATATGAATTGGATGAAATCGATGATTGGGACGAGGAAGATCCCGACGATGACTTAGATATTTAGTGAGAAGATACATAACGTACCTTCTGTATACAAGTAACTAATGTGTTCAACTTTATCTGAGCTATGGATATAGTCGATATGCAATTATTAATTAATTGCGTGAGAGAAAACTTGATAATTTAAATTTTGTAACGAAAAGGCCTGTTGAAAAATAAACCATTTGAAATTTGAAATAAGAGAACTTTTTTTCCATAATACAGAAAATACTTTGCTGACCAGAAAGAGACTAACACCCAAATATGATCTACATAATTCAATTCAACTTATCACAAAAAAAACTTATCCATTATATGAGTTTTCATGAGTCTACTTTAAACTGTAATATCTCAGTCAATATGAGTACGTATTCAATTCAGTCGAAATAAGCGCCATTTGCCGACGTAACAGAAGTCAATTAATTCGTCAGCATAAAAATTATGTGCTCGGGATTCTATGAAGTCGACGAAGGCCATTTTTGCCTGGTCTTGATTGACGAAACTTCTTTTGGTGAGGAAGTTATCGAAGTGCTTGAAAAAATGGTTGTCAGTTGGCGAGAGGTCTGGGGAGTATGGTGGGTGAGGCAGAACTTCGACGCTCAATTCGTCTAACTTTCGGACGGTGATTTGGGAAAATGTGCTGACGGGCGTTGTCGTGGAGTAGGATTGGACTTCTGTTGACCGGCAATGCTCACATAAGCTTCGTCTGTCCAAATACAATTTAACGAAAAATTACAAAATTACGCACTCGGTTCGTTCCAGGAATCACTGGCAAAAAGCCATGCGGCGTTCAAAATCTTTTGGTTTGAGTTGATGAACTCTTCTGGTCCTGTATGGCTTGAATTTGTGTTTTATAAAAATCCTCCTGTTAGTACTTTGTAGGCCTGTTGATATTTTCAAATTTTGCAATGACGTTTTGGGACTATTTACAACAGCCCTAAAACGACTATTTCTTTCTTCAAGTCCTTATCTCTATTTGATTCATTTGATTTTGGCCTTTTCTTTTTAAACTGACCACCACCATCAATTACGTTGTGTAGCAATCTTGCGAAAATGTTTCTAAAAGGTTGTCTTCTCTCTGGATACCTCTCGTGATACAAATTGCTTGCTGCTTCTGCATTTTCCCTGGATTGTATAAAACAGACTATCATATCCCATTTTTCATGATTCTCCTACTTTATTGGGAATGTGTTTGAAAATTGAATAAAAACCACTAATTGAAGAGCGTTTTTACTGCTTAAATCAAAATTTGACAGCTACCAGCACAGATTTGCATTCTGTCTAACATGAAAAAACCTAAAAGCTCCGTATTTCAAAGATGTCTCATATCTCATTTGAAAACAATATTTTTTACACGCCTTCGCCTAATAAAAGATAGTACGTTCAATACTCCATTACTTGTAAATGGGTAACTGATAAATTTATAGATCAATATATTACGATACCTGTAGCAGATTTTACAGAGAATGTAAGAATATTAATGTTTCATTATAAATCTTCTCAGCAATTGAGATAACATTCAATAAAATATTCATATGCGTTAATATAATATTTAATAAAATATCGTACGTGTATTTTTCTGCGTGGTCCAATGACATTTATCCAAAATGAAAATCCAACTCTATGTGAATATTAATTATAATTCGAACTTTCTTATCGTTTAGAACATTTATAACGACGTATCGTAAATGAATTTGATATAATTATTCCAGAAATTACTTCGACATATCACATAATCAAAAAAAAAAAGAAAATGGAACAGTTCTCTTGCTGACTAGTTCAATGGAAGTTCTGCGGAATTTGGAACTATAAACCTTTGGGAGAAACGTTTATAATACTTCTTTCCTTTTCATCTGGTCTAGGTCGCTCGCTCATTTGTTTTTTTCTTCCTGAAACTATCCTCTATTTCATGCAGAACCCTTCCTTTAGTCTCCGGCAACAGAAAATATACGAAAATGGTGGCCACAACGGCAACAAGGCCGTACGTGAGAAACGTTCCGCCGGTTCCGAGATTGTGGAACATTCCGGGACTAGTTTTGACTACGGAAAAGAAAGCAGTGAACGCCATGAAGGAAGATATCCCGCTGCCCACACTGCGGTTTTTCAGAGGAAAAATTTCCCCGATCATAGCCCATGGGAGCGGCACGAACCCTACGGTGATGAAGGCCATGTAGGCAACCAGCGAAGTCATGGGAACGTACGAGGCAGATTTCAGCTGTGGGTAGCTGATCGCTAGCAAAGAATAAGCGCCGATCAAGAGAAGCGACACGGAAGTTCCGACGCCACTGACTAGAGCCAGTGGCCGCCTGCCAATCTTCCTGAGAAGAACGCATGCCACCAAGGACATCACAACCCTAATCGTATCGACTATTAACATCGCCAAATACTCGTTAACGCCTTCCCCGATAGTTTCTTTCATGATCGACACCGCGTAGAACGTCAAAGCATTGATGCCGGCCCACTGGTTCGAAACGATGTAGAAGACGATTATACCGAGGGGTTTCAAGAATTCTGGAACGAGTAATTCTCGCAGTTTTTCCGACAAAGTCTTATTATTATCTCCGGCTGGAGTTTGTTCTTGTCTCCCCAACATAACCGCGAGCTCTCTCTTGGCCTCTTCGGAATAGCCCCTGCACCAGTGGAAGGATTGCCGCGCCCTTTCCGGTTGTCCTTTCTTGGCCAGCCAGGAGGGAGACTCAGGAACGAATAGGATTACGATTTGGCTCAGGACTGGCAGGGAAGCGCATATCAGGGCGGTTGTCCTCCAGGAAAAAAAGGTTCCCAAGAGATGAGAGAGAAACAGGCCTGAAAAATAAATTGCTTGTTCATATTACGTATTTCTCTGCAGTATATTTCATTTTTTATTTATTTTAGTGATATGGAAGCAGTTCAGCAGCTGATTTTACATATATAAAGTATTACATAGGTCATAATGTTTGCACAAAATACTCATTTCAGCAACTGTTGGATTAATATAATAATAGAACTTCTATAATTCTAGTTTATAATGTAACTTCTGTAGCACACAGGTTTGAATCTACGAACTGAACATGCTTAACAGTTGAAACTGAACATATGTTCGAGATGAGTGTACCAACAAAAAAAACGCTAGTCGAATGTACGTAGCCCGCGAAATTTGAACATTCACCTTATTTTTTGAACAGACCACGTATGAGGAAGAAGCGGTTCTGCGAATATCATTCACAAAATGTAAGTGGAAAGACCTACCTAGAGCTACGGAAAAGGAGATCCCCGCCAAGAGAATCCCCCTGTACGAAGGCTGCGACGTCTCCCCTATGTAGACTCCAGTGGCGGGGCCTAGCATGCCGAGACACGCCCCGGTCACGAACCGACCTGCCAGGATCATGTTCTTGTCGGTGGCGAAGGCGATCAGTAACCACCCGATCAGAAAGGGTAGGCAGGAAAGCGAGTGGGTCGCTTTTCTGCCGAACTGCTCGATGAAGACGCCTCCCAGGACCGAGCCGGCTGCCATCGGGAGCGCGGCCATAGAAGCTGGAAAAATTCAAGAATGAACGAAAATTCCGAGATCATTCAGGGAAATCTGACGAAAAGTGAAAGTCCCATAATTTTGAGCTTATGGAATATCTTTCCAGTTATACTTATTTTGTTTAAAAAATAAGTGGGTTTCGTCATTTCCTCATATAAAAGTTTAATGAAAGTACTTTCAGGTGCATTAAAAACGCCACTTTGAAATGCCAACAAATTTTTATCTTGAATAACTTTATCAGTTTCAGTCAGATTTTGATAATTTTGATGGAGGATCAAGCTTAGTCATAAATGAACTCAAGTAGTAAAGCATTGTCGGTTTTTGCCGAGATTCTTGCTATTGATTTTCTGTCATCTTTTCTACTCTATTGAACTTTTCACAAAAATAAACTATCGCACTGAAATCATTCAAACCATATTTTGTACAATTCAATGTTCATATTAAAGTAGTTGATTTGAAAGTATTTTTCTTTTGTGTAATTCAATGTCTATATGAAAGTAGTTGTTTCGAAAGGGCCTTTGGAGTAAAACTACTTTATGTGCGCTTGACTTGGAGAGTAAGCTGGTGAATGCGTGACGAGAGCATTACGAAAAGTGTGATCGGGCGAGGCGAACGGAAATTGAGTTATAAAAGATAAAAAGAGAGAGGGAGTTACGTTTCATATATTATTGTAGGGGAAAGAGGGAGAGAGAGGTGCGAGCACACATTTACGGTCAAGTAGGCTCTGAAGAATTAGGAGAAAACTATATGTTGCCACTAATTTAAGCAGTACTTTTCAATGGTAATTTCGCGTCTGAAGATAGACATCTCTTGTTAAACTTCCTACAAGACAAATTAGAACTACAAATGAATATAAACCAAAATGAGCCTACCACAAGACATGGAACAACAATTGATGAAGTTTTCTCTAGATATGTTCCTAATTTTCATTCGAAAACATATGTACCTTATTTCTCATACCATAAGTCTATTGTTTCGGTCCCACAATCAACCACAGTAATTACTGTTGTATCCAATAATGAAAATAATAAATGAAAAAAAAATATATTCAAAAATGTTAATTTATCAATCAAATCCCATCATTGATTCAAATATTTTAGGAAATTAATATATGTATATACATGTGTCTATTATACATATATAACATATATGATGAAACACCCACTTGTTGGCACTTTAAGGAAATTTCATACTTGATTATGTCATCATAATTAGCTCTTCAACATATGAAATCATCATTTTGGTTCATTGAATATTCTTTATAAACCATAATTTCATAATTTTTATCTCTTCAATTTTTGAATCAATTGGAATAGAAATAAAACTGGGTTGAATAATGTTTTGGGAGTTTTTCCATTTATTGGTATCATAGTCCAATAATTGATCCTTATTAATTGCTACGAATAACTAGTTATTCACCCCCTAGTTATTGGCATCCAAATCTTACAGACAGAACCTAATTTTTGATATTAGCCTCTGTATTATGCACCTTGCTTGGTATGCCCTCATACATATTTGGTATTTGATACCAAAATTGCTCACCTATCCAAGATGCCTCTTCTTCGTTTATGATCAAAGTACCATTTTCATCTGCATGTAGCTGAGGTAGCAAAATCGCTGAGTAGCCAACAGTCATTCCTGAACATATCGTCAGTAGGAGTGGTGATAAAGCGACCAAAATCTGAAAAATAAGTTAATTGAATAGGTTAGATTAGGTTAGGTCAAAAGTGAGTGGGTCTATTCGAACCTTCACCGCAACCCGCAAGAGTTTATTGTGGCTCAAAGCTATTCTTACTCGACCAAATAAACCCAGTTTTTTAATGAAGCCGATTAGTTTATATGGTGAGCACTCTTTCAGCTCAGATTGTAAGAGTGCGGCTCTGCCAAACTCTGAAAATCTGATTCGTTCCGCAGTGGGGCAGGCACAAAGTATGTGCTCTGCTGTTTCATCATTTTCCAAACAGAAGCGACACACACTGTATTTCGACAGTCCGAGTCTTTGCATATGATGATTCAGACGACAGTGACATTTGAAAAGGCCTGTTAGACATTTCAATGTTTTATTGGCAAAGCCTGAAGTGATGCCAATGACAGGTTCTCGTCCGATGAAGCTGCTTGCAGCACCCCCCTTTCCAAGAGAGTCAGCAGCATCATTGCCTTCCAGGCCTGTATGGCCAGGAATCCAGATAGGAGACAATTTGTTGAATCTTCCTTATGAGGAGAGTCGTTTTTTGCAATTTGCTACCAATTTAGACGTTGCTCAGTAGGAGCCAAGAGCTTCCAACGCTGCTTGACTGCACGAGAATATTTTCGTTGTGTTTGAGGTTAGATTCTACCAATCTCTCCGCACACACTTCAATAGCATAGCTTTCCGCTTGAAATATAGTCGCATGGGTCCCTAGGCAGGTTGATATCTCCTGAGTTAGCGACTAAAAACACCAGAACCTGAAGGTTTTTTCGATTCATCTGTGAACCAACTATTTGCTCTTAATATTTCCTTCTTTCAGACAATCCAGTTCTCTCTACTCGGGAACAGTACTGTATGAGGCAGTTCGAAGTTGACAGTTGGAGGAATAATGTCAGAGGTCATTCCCAGAACGCTTTGACTTCTAGTGTCAATCAGCAGTCTATTGTACTCTGCATTAAATTGATTTGTGCAATTGGAGATGTGCACTAGTCTATAAGCAGTCCATCTAGCCTCTTTCTCCAGAAAAATGTTGAGAGGAGGTAGATCTGGAAGGATCTCTATGGCCACTGACGGCGTGGTAGTGATAGCACCACAGATAGCCAGACCAGCCTGCCTCTATAAGCCAGAGAGCTTCGCCTGAGCCGTTTTCTGTAAAGCTTTCAGCCATCAGGCAATTGCTCCATAAGTGATCATTGGTCCGACAATCATCACATATATCCAATAGATTTGATTGGGACCTAAGCCCCAAGTTTTTCCACAAATCCTTCGACATGTCCATAGATACCGTTCTGGCAAGTAACACTTTTTCCAAGTGAGCGTTCTAGGTGAGTTTTTTTATCAAGGACCACGTTAAGATACTTCCCCTCCGTTCCAAATGGAATGGCCTCACCATTGAGGGAAAATCGCGTTAAATCGCCCAATTTTCTCCTCCTGGTGAAGGAAATTATTACTGTTTTGCTGGAGTTGACAGACATCTGCTCCCTCTGGCACCAACTGTGAACAATGCCCGTCGTACTTTGGAGGATATTACAGGCTACCCTTCCAGATGTGCACCTTGCCAAGATGACAAGGTCAAATCAAATCATAATCAAGCATAAGCTTGCAGATCTACTTCTCTTCTGTCGAGGGCATCAAGCAGACTCTCCATCAGGAGCGACCACAGAAGAGAAGCTAGTACCCCACCTTATGGGCGGGTTAATTGAATAAGTTTATTTGTAAAGAGGACGTCTTGAGTCAAAAATTAAAAAAAATTGGAGCAATTAGCTTTCATGAAATTATCTCAACTGTAATTGTTTATTGTTTATTTCCATTCTTACCTGTTTCACTAATGATGAAGAATATTCTTGTTTTTCAGTTGGTTCTTGTTTATTTATTTTTTCATCTCTGTGAGCCTTGATCCAAAATATCTGTGAACAATTTCTGGAGAATTCATCGAGAGATCTAAAAAATGATATGTTTTTAGTACGCGCACGTAAAAAGGTAAGCCTTCGTTAATCCTTAGCTCCAGCAGGGAATATTCCATAAATGCAGTTGGAAATTTTCTCGCTTCGAATAATAACAAAGCTAGAGAGGAACATCACATCTTCCAGTCACCTAATAATACTCTGGTTAACAAGTGCCTTTCAGGTCAAACTTTTTTCGCCGCCTCCAAAAAATATGAACGATGTATCATTCGATATGGAATAGTGTGCAGATGATTTTTGAAAAAACTCAAGTGCCGCTTGCAAAAATTGCGAAAGTTATGAATAAGTAACTGAAAAAAAGGTTTTTTATTGAAAATATCTTAAAAACCTTTTGACATTTTTCAAATTTGGAAAACAGAATGAAATTTCCCAAGAAAAGTGTCACCTTCCTGAACTGTAGGACCAATATTTATAATTTTACCAGAGGGTTGTAAATACGAGGGTGGTCTGAAAAGTTACCGACCTCAACATGAAGATTGCAGCACTCGTAAATAAAAGCTAGTTAATTTCGTTGTTCATCTGTTGACAATTACTCACCAAAGTTTCAGCCATTTTGACACTCAGTTGTTATGTAGCAGCCGTTTGAGTTTGGGCATAATATATCCGAGTTTTGGAGCCGATTAATTACTGTAGATGAAACTTGGAAACACTACTAAACGCACGAAACAAAAATACAATTCAAACAGTGGACAGCAAAGGGAAAACCGGCTCCACAAAAAAAAACAAAAACTGTTTTTTCGGCTGGAAAAGTGATGGCGACTGTTTTTTAAGACAGTCATGGAGTTATTTAAATCGATTATCTTCAAAAAGGAAAAACTATTACAGGAGCATACTACGCACCATTACTTGACAAGCTGAAGGTAGAATTTGTTTCACCAAGACAACACTCTGTCTCACACCTCAGCGGTTACGATGGCGAAAATCCACAAATTACGGTTCGAACTAATTGAACATCCGACTTACTCACCAGATCTAGCCCCAAGCGACTTTTTTTTGTTCCTTCATCTAAAAATTGCGCTCGTAGTACAGAGATGTTCGTCAAATGAAGAGGCAATCACCTTCGTGAACAATTATTTTTCAGAGAAAAATTTTTATCATGATTTTACAGTTAGCTATGCATTAGTCAATTTACAAATATTTTCTGGTCGAACTGGAACATTGGAAATGCGATAATTGTCTTGTTTTCTTTTTTTGGAGCTGTTTTTGATAGGTCTCAGAATAGATTTCCATTGGAAAAATGTATTTGTTATGTTTTGTTATGAACAATTTCCTTAGGTGAAAAATTGAAAAGTTTCATTGATCATTGAAAAATATATATTACTTTCAATATCACTATCGATCCGTTTTTTATTATCAGAAGCTACATGTAAATGATTTTTTAAAATTTTTATCAGCTATTGTGTAAAAAGTTGTTATAAACAAATGCGTTGTCTGAAGGATAATTCAAAATTTTTTTGGAATGATAATCTTTGATGCTAATAATAATTTTAAAAAATCGTTTATTAAAAAATTTTTTTTGGTTGAAAAGGGATTTATCAATTAGCAAGTTTTTCTACCACTTGTAAATGATATTAAAGAGCCGTTTTTTCATAATAATTCATCTTGCTCTTTGATAACTAAAAAAAAGTTTTTATTTAGATTAATAAACAATTTCATATAAACAATTACATATTTTCTCTTTCTGTACAATTTAACAAAAACAACCTTGCATTATTTCTTGGGAAAGAACTTATTTATTCTCTATTGATTAAAGAACAAATTTAGCCTCAAATTCAAACTCTTACCCAATTATTTATTCCATCTTCCATTTATGGCATTCGTTTATAAAAAAAATCATTGTTTTAAAATTTTTATGTTTACATATCTTTTGATCAAACAACCTTAGTTAATTGTCGATAACAAATTAAAAAATATAATATAATACGGTAATCTATTCTGAGACCTTTCAAAAATAGCTTCAAAAAATCTTGGATTTGTTATTTAACAATTATCGCCCTTGAGTAGAAAAAATTGTTAATTAACTAATGCATAATTAACTGGTATATCACGATAAAAAATTTCTGACCGTGGATTATTGTTCATTCATTTATTCAGTTGGTGCCTAGGTAATAATTAATTTTGATATTTAATAATTTGCGCACAGTAGAATTTGAGCCTGTACCAGTTTTAGAACGTATTTTCAATCCATTGGAAAAATTATAAATATTGGTCGTGCAGTTCCGGGAGGACGGACTTTTTTTTGGTAAATTTCCTCTTCTTTTGGAATCTTTCTTCAAATTCGAAAAATGTCGAATAATTTTTGAGATTGATGGCGTTATATTTTTAGGAGTGAATAATTTTTGGGAAAGAAAGTTTTTGGCTTTCTACTACTCCATCTTCATACAAAAAAATGTGGGAATCTTCCAAAGGAAGGAAGCAATCATTTAAAAAAAAAACTAACTTTAGATGTGTAGATCATGCAAAGAAGTAACTTACAGACACAAAATGAAAGAAAAAGTCCTTCTGAAACAGCTACTTTCATAAAAACATTGAATCACACAAAAGAAACTATTCCTTCGAAACAAACACTTTTATATTTTGAAAAACCAAACCTTATTTTTTCTCAGTTAATTGAGTATAGCCACACTTGAATTTTTTCAAAAATTATCTACACACTATCCCAAATCGAACGACACCTCATTCATATTTTGCGGAGGCGGGGAATAAGTTTGACCTGAAAAGCACTTGTTGATCAGAGTACCTATAAGCTGGAATATCCTTCAAACATATATTACGTATTGCATAACTGTGCCGTGTGTACATTACTTATTGCATGTCTTTTTCATGATTATAACAATCGATTTGAAATTGAGTGCTAAAATAGGAACAGAGAAAGCGAATGTTATTTCCAAGAAAAACTTTCATTCAAGCGTGCATTGATTGCAATCTATCACTTCATGATATCAATATACCAATGAAGGTCACTCCAATTGCTGTGTTTTGAAATGAGTAACGCTCTCCATGTTCAAAAGATGTCAAGATGAATATTTCAAACTTATAAAGTCTTCCGTTATGAGTAGTTTGTGATTTATATTTAGTCGTGCCATTTCCCATTTCACTCGTTTATTTTAGCAGTATGAAGATGTCGTGAGGCTGAAGGAACCATATGTTTCTGAAGAGAATATCATTACTTACAGTTTCATTTCTGATAAAACTAAAACTTATCACCGGGGTTTTTAAACCGTTAATGTTCTGAGGAAAGCAATGTTTTACGCTTTCATTGTCGAGGTACCTATTACATTAAGACTTTCACGTCGCTCTTTCAAGATCAAGGCACTAATTCTTGTTTTTTCTCCCGCTACAAGCAACGGGATTGGTTAGGTTGAATATTTGCTGGTTGTAATTTGCATATACTTACCACATACAGGATGCTTCAGGATTCGTCCTCCGTTGAGTTTATTTTGAAATCATTAATTGAATTGTTGCACTGTGTCCATTGTTCTATAAAAGTTATTGTCTTTGATTGACATAGATTTTTAGAAATGCGGAAATGGTTAAGGATTACGAAACATACATCGATTAACTAAACTGAAATCGCAGAGATTTTTCAAGTGTATATGTTAGATTATCATCACAATAAAACTCGAATAAGATATATAATAATTCTTGTTCGCAACTGTCTCATGAACATAGTTCATTATATAAATATTCGAGAATGTTTAGAAATGTTGTAAAATGCTCCATTAGAATATTTCGTTTGATTTTAAAATATTCCAGAATATATCAGGATATTTTTAAAAAATTCATAGTGGTTCGTATTATTCATTTTGAAATTATTCTGTGGATACACAATGGGGTACTATTTATATTTCGCGAATAGCAAATAATAACAAGCATTTTTTGATGAAAATGGCTTTATTGTTTTCGAAATATTTCCCTTGATGATCAATACAGTTTTGCATTCATTCAAACCATTTGTCAAAGCAGTTTTTCCGCTATAGGAGGCTTTGCTGTGGTCTTCTTTGGTTATAATCTCGAAACGTTTCGACTGCAACTGCGGCAGTCATCTTCAGTGGCGTGGTCAAAGTACTCTTCTTGACGTATCAACTGATGTATCAACGGTTTGCTATATGTTCTCAAGTTAAGGGTATAAAATAAAAAAACTATGACAAATAAACTTTAAGATTTAATATGGGCAAATTTAGAGATGACACTTTCAATATCGACTTCTTTAAGCAAATCATACTCTATATTCATCAAAGTGAAATGAGAGACAAGTAAATGCGAAAGGCAGTTTCTATGATTCTAAGGAAATCAAAGTTTATGAAATTTCAGTTCCAAAGGCTCTTGTTTCTTGCTGTTAATAACAGAAGCCACATCTGTATTTAGCAGTTCAGCAAACTGCACTAATTCGTCCTGGGCTATTCTCCAAATCATCTTCGTAAGCACTGACCATACTTGAGGCGTTTTCCAAAATCTGTTGTAAGGGATTTTAGCTGTCGAAATACTCCAAAAACACCAGTAATTTTATGATATGCTTTCATACGTTCAGTTGAAGCAGAGAGTACGTTATCAAGAATGACAATAAACACCTGAATTTCGAAACGTTCTCCTGGTGTTTCATTTTCAACAGAGTAGTCGAGTGTAGTAGAGCCGGTGAAATGGTCGTGCTTTGTATTCTGCTTGCTTCGTCTTGAAGTCTGTTGTTGATATTATTTCCGCTTCGATAATTTTGTTGGGGGTTAAAATGGACACCAATATGTCTTGTCATAATCATGTCGCTGAAATGCAAAGGCTGCTTCTCAAAAGCTTGGAAAACTGTTCTGAACCAGAAAACTGTACACACCTCAGCAACTTTTGATGCTTTGTAAAGCCCAGATATCAGATCAGACCATCTTTGGAGTATTGTTCTCATGTATGGAGCTCCGCCCCTAAGCATACCCTGAAGTTGCTGGATTCCATTCAGAAAAGAGCCATTCGACTAATTGGAGACGCAAGCGTCTCTTGTAACCTTGATAGTCTGGGCTGGAGATTTGTCTCTCTTCTATAGATACTTTCACGGGAAGTGTTCAAGTGACTTGGCATATTTGATTCCACCAAGAGTGGAACATATCAGAAATACGCGACGGACTGTGGCTGCTTATCGTTTCGAGGTTAAACTCAGCACACCTCGAACTATACTGTTCAATAAATCTTTCATTTGGAGAACTGCGTGTATATGGAATAAACTTCCGGAGAACGTTTTCCCAAATGGATTTAATCTCCAGCGATTCAAAACCAATGTGAATCGCTACTTTCACACAGGCACCGCTCTTAGAGCGCCTTAGGGATTTTCCTGTCGTGCTTGTTTTCTGTTCGTAAAAAAATTGAATAACTCACAAAAGCTATATAAAAGAAATCAAATTCAATACGGCATAAAAATACTGAAATACTCAATAATGATTTGTTTTTTAATGGTAGGTATTGAATTTTATTTTTTTTATACAACTTAAATGAACGAAAATTTATGAAGTTGAGTTATTTGTTTTTATTTATACGCGTTTATAAAGTTTAACCCCGCAAATGTTGAGAGTTACTAATAATAATTTGAAGTGAATATGCAAAACATAACTAGTAAAATATCTTACCTTAAATGAAATTATTCTCGTTTACACTTGGCTTCATTCACTACATACAAAAACTCTTCTACCTTCTACTGGTTAGGCGAGAAAACTAAAAACAGTACTCGAAGATTAGTGTGAAGTTATCCAAAAATTTTCATTTTCAACTTCTAACGTAGCGACAACCTATGTTGGAATAGAACTACATCATTGCGCAGTGTTGCCAAGTTTCCAAGAGTTCTACTTGCGCATGAAAATTTCAATATAGCTGAATAATTTCAACATATGAGTTCTTCAATTTCTACTAGAGAAAAAAAAATTAATTTCATCAAAAGTCCGTATGAACTGAAATAATCAATGATACTATGATTGGTGGATCCTATATTCACAAGTGACTCAAGCTGATTTTTCTCGATATCTAATGTAAAATAATAATAAATATATGTTTACACAGTTGATGAAACAAAAATATGAAACAGAAATATGCTTGAAACCACAAATTTGTAGAAAACGCTTTTTGACGATCGTGAAATCATGAAAATAAATTTTCTCAGAGAAAATTTAGAGTGCTTGTTCACTAGACCTGGCTTCAATTATAATTCCTTATCAATACTTGTACGAGGTTGAAAGAAAAATATGTGGAAAACAATTTTTGATGGAAAATAATGAAAAATATTGGATCGTGAATTATAGAAAATATTTTTTTTCAGTAATCTTAGAGGTTGAAAATTTTTTTCAACCTTGTATAAGTATCGATACTAAATCATAATTGAAGCCAGATCTCGTGAACAAGCACTCTAGGATTACTGAGAAAAATTATATTTTAAAAATCACGATCCACTATTTTCTATAATTTTTCATCAAAAATCGTTTTCCACAATTTTCATTTCAACCTCGTATTAGTATCGATACGAAATCATAATTTAAGCCAAGTCTCGTGAGCAAACACTCTCAAATTACTGAGAAAAAATTATTTTCTATAATTCACGATACACTATTTTCCTTTATTTTTCATCAAAAATCGTTTTCCACAAAATTTTGTTTCAACCTCAAACAAGTCTTGATAAGGAATTATAATTGAAGCCAGGTCTAGTTAACAAGCACTCTAAGTTTTCTGTGAGAAAAATTATTTTCATGATTTCACGATCGTCAAAAAGCGTTTTCTACAAATTTGTGTTTTCAAACATATTTTTGTTTCATCAAGTGTGTATACATATATTGATTATTGTTTTACATTATATATCGAGAAAAATCAGCTTGAGTCACTTGTGAATATAGGATCCACCAATCATAGTATCATAATTTATTTCATTCATACGGACTTTTGATGAAATTAATTTTTTTACTCTAGTAAAAATTGATGAACTCATATATTGAAATTATTCAGCAATATTTCTTACATTGAAATTTTTATGCGCAAGTAGAACTCTTGGAAACTTGGCAACACTGCGCAATGTTGAAGTTCTACTCCACCATAGGTTGTCGCTACATTAGAAGTTGTGGATGAAAATTTATGGATAACTTCACATTAATTAATCGAAGCAATGTCAAAACAACTTTTCTCAAGAATGGCTCACATCTAAAGTGCTTTCAAATGTTTTTCATGTTGTGCCAAACGTAAAGGTACAGCTTTGTCTTATTCTTTGATAGTCGATAGAATCCTATTTTACCTATTTGATTGGATTGTTACGAGTAGCTCGTTCGGTTAGTTTTGCAGTGCTGCCAACTTGCGTGTAGTGTAGTGCAAGCAGTAAAACACATAACTTTTGGTGTGGCAAGTGCTCAATTTTGGAAAAGTGTATTGTTGTATATTTTGATAACAACGTTTCTCGTAGTAGGTACTATTTCTACACTGAAACACCTAGTTCTAAATTGATAGGCAAGAAAGGAAGAAAGCAATCACTTAAAAAAATTCTATGAAAAGATGTGTAGATCATACAAAGAAGTAACTTTCAGACACAAACTGGAAGAAAATCCCCCTCAAAACAACTGTTTTCATACAAACATTGAATTACACGAAAAAAAATAATACTCTCATAACAACTGCCTTTATATGAACACCGAATTATGAGGATGAAGAAGTAGAAAGTTAAAACCTTGCAATCCCAAGAATTGAATATTCTATCATTTATTTTCAACAAAACAGAGAACGATGATGAAAATTACCAAATTTTTTTTTTCTATAACTATATTTCATTCACTAAGAATAATTACCATCACAATGAACATTTTGATAAACATAGATACCTCATATTTACATAAATATCTTATTTTTCTTCAAAATATAAAACTATATAAACTTGATAAAATTCTTGAAGTACCATTGCAGATCATAAAGATAAAGAAACACTTGAATGCCATGTTGAATCGCCTGAACCTGAAACGAGAAATTATCATAAAATTTTTGAATTTATAGCGATCACATGGCGTAGAAGGATTACACAAGGGCTAATCTCAAAAAGAAAACTCACTAAATTCTTAGTTTGAATTTGGAGTTCAACAAAGTTTCGACATTGACATCGGAATTTAGTGTTAAAAATTTTATTATGAGGCTGTTTCAAAAGTTTTGTCCGTTTAAATGTCATCTGTTTTTTCAGCTTCATATCTCAATAGATATTTATTCTACTGTATCGTGGTATATATTATTCGTTAGAGAATTTTGTACTCTGAACATTGATGTTGTTCATTTTTTTCCAAATTTAAATTTTTTCAGCTTATTACTATATGATGTTGTTGAGCGATTTTCGGCCGAATTCAAAATGAGCCAATGCGAAAAATTAACCAGGTATTTGGTACTGTTCAACGTTGGTTTGCGAAATTTCGTCCCGGTGATTTAAGCCTTGAAGATGAGCCCCAAAGTGGTCGACCTTCAGTAATTCAAGACGAAGATTTGAGACCCTGCTAGAGACTGACCCATCTCAAACAGTACGTGGAAAGTTCAGAAAGCTCGAAAAGTTGGTTCCTCTCGATTTGAACGATCAACAGAAATTGTCATGTTTCAAGGTCTATTCTTCTTTGCTTTTGTGCAACCAAAACAATCCTCTTTTGGATCGGGTCGTCACGTATGATGAAAAGTGGACCCTCTACGACAGCAGGAGACCTTCAGGACAGTGGTTGGATACCGATGAGCCACCCAGGTACTTTCCAAAGGCGAAAACACACTTACTATATAGTGGTCAGCAGCTGGTGTGATTCACTATAACTTTCTGCAGCCGGGCTAAACTTAAGAAACAACCTAATGAATTCCGACATTGAACTCGAAAACTAGTGATTATTTTTTTCAAAATCATTTATGTCCCTTTCGCGCCTTCTCGCATTGTTTGGTTGAAAGCAAAACCAAGAATAAACAACCAACATACCAATCACTTTTTCGTCTGGCCGCCTCTAAAGTGTCATCAGACTCCTTCAACAAGTATAACCGTATTCCTTTGATGTATCTCCTGAAGTAAATGAGCCAGTGCACCGTCGTCATGCTCAAAGGGAAAAGTTCTCGGTCTCTCCGGTTCATTTTATGCCACAGATTACAGGTATTCTTGGTGGAAAACTTCCAACTCCTAGTGGCGAAGTATGATAAGGTGTCTGAGAATTTGTGGATAGTTTTGTAGAGTTGCATCATTCTGAAATGAAAAAATATTTGAAGTCAAGTTGAGAGATCACAATTACTTTTCTGACCAATGGAAAAGTGTAGAGTTTTGTTCAATTGTCAAATCGGATAACTCCGAGGCAGATTACTCACCGATGCAACGCAACTGACACGACTGACTCAAGCAGTTTCTGATGCAACTAGTTAGTTGCATCAGACTGACCTATAAGTATTCCGTAGAAGCATTCAAAGACAAGCGGATGGTTCAGTTGCAACAACAGCCATAGAAAGGGCAAATCTACTAATCTACTAGCCCAACAATCTGCGTTCCAGCACTCCACAGTCGATTTTCTGAAAGACACCACCCATTATTCCCACACTAGAGTCCACAATACAGAAAATTACTTTTTGACAGCGTAGTCAGATTAATTTTGAAACAGCTCAATATCAAGAATGCGTCTGGTCCTGATGAAGTGCCCGCCATCGTACTTAAAAAGTGCACCAATGAACTCGCACCAGTATTTTGCGTTCAGCCTTTTCTCTAAGAGGGCAAAAAAATCTTCCAAATAACTCTAGACCAGTCGTTTTGCTGTCAGTGATATCAAAAATCATGGACAAAACCGTAAACCACCATATCCTTGAATATTTGGAAAGCTTTAACATCTTGAGCGATCATCAATATGGCTTTCGGAAACAAAGATCAACAGGCGACCTTCTATCGTATGTCACCCATTTTCGGAATAATACAATTGAAAAACATGGAGAGTCAAGAGCTGTTGCGCTTGATATTTCTAAAGCCTTTAAGCGTGTGTTGCATGGGGGTTTGCTGGCCAAACTTCCATGCTCTGGCTTGTCACATCATTTGTGTCTATGGCTCTCCAGCTTCCTGAAAGAACGTTCCCTGCAAGTGGCCATCGTTGGATATTTCTCGAACGCTTCATCAACGCCGGTTTTCCGCAGTAGGCCATATTGTCTCCAACCCTCTTTTTATTGTATATCAACGACTTACTGAAAAAACCAAGAATCCAATAAATAGCTTAGCTGACGACAGATCACTCATCTCGTCAATCCATTTGAATTCCAGGATATCGGCTGCGGATGCACATCTTCATCGACAGCAGGAGGTTGTATATCGTAATGAAGAACTAGAGGTGATTTCGAATTGGGATGAAAGTAACCAGGTTCAATTCAATGCCACGAAAACCCAGGAATCGGTTTTCTCCAAAAAGATAGATGTCTCTGAACCGGATATAACAATGCCAGGACAGACAATTCCGTTTTCTGCTTCGATGAGTTTGTTGGGGGTTAAAATGGACACCATCATGTCGCTGGAATTGCAAAAGCCTCTTCTCAAAAGTTTGGATCACTGTTCAGAACCAGAAAACTGTACGAACCCCAGCAACGTCAGATGCTTTGAAAAGCTGAGATCACACCTTTGGAGTATTGTTCACATGTATGGTGCTCCGCCCCTAATCATACCTTTAAGCTGCTGGATTCTATCCATAAAAGAGTCATCCGCCTGATTGGAGACACATCACTTGCAACCTTGATAGTCTGGAACATTGAAGAAAGGTTGGAGATTTGTCTGTCTTTCATAGATACTTCCACGGGAGGTATTCAAGTGACTTGGCACAATCGCCAAAAACGCAAAACATTTCTAACTTTTATGCCTCTCTCCAACAAACTAAACTTGCTGAACAGCTGAAACTGTGAACATATGTACGAGATGAGTGTACCAACATATATTCACCTTATTTTTTAAACAGGCCTCGTATTATCCAAATAAGAGGTCCGTTTGATTAAATGCAAACGTTAACTGTTTCGTCTTCGTTTTTAACTTATTTTTTTCATGACACATGTGAATTTTTTAATCGTCCCGACTGTACTCACCTCGGTTTGTTCCCCGTCAATAAGGCAACAAGATCTATGAGAAATCCGGGCAAAGTATGACAAAAAAATCGCAATATCCAATACCAATAAAGATCAGGCGTGAATATGATGAAAACTTCCCACAGAGAGCTCAAGACGGGAAATTTTTCCCCATGGATGATGTTCAGCTCTATGAATTCTCTCCACGTTATCGGATTTTCTGCCGAAGAAACATAGTTGTACACTAGCAGTTGATTGGATGTTCTGAAAAATTCAAGTGTCAACGCCATGCGCACGGGAAAGGCTAAGGCACTCACCTTGTTTCGGGGGTTTTCGAAGAAACGTCCCAAGCGGCAGCAATAAGTCCCGCCACGCATGTGTCAACCGGCACCACGTCTGAGGTTCTTTCTCTGGCGCAAGGCATCACTCTAAGTACTCCCGAAATCGAACCGGCTGCGACTCCCGTTGGGCCGTACAGGTTGTCGATCCAACCTTCCAAGGGTTCTTTGTAGGTTGATATCACTGAAAATTATCAAAATGATATAACAATTGCTTGTTTGCTTCCTTGCTTATTCGTTTATAGCTCTGATATCTCAAGGGATTTGCCAGTCTGCGGTAATTTGATCGTCACCCTTGCTGTAACATTCAGTGATACTTTAAAGGCCTGAAACTACTACAATACACGCAATAAGATTGCGACCAACGTCCTTTGGACCGTAGACATGCGCACAATACAATAAATGAGTAAAAATGTACAAAATGGACACTTCGCTCCCCAGTCGTTGGGAGCGACCGCGATACGTGTCTGCTCTCCTCGACGACAAAAGCTTGAGTTCTTATATAGGGTCTTCCAACGGTGACTTCCGAACTTTGACCATTGATAACGGCCATCTTGTTGAAGCTACATCTGTCAAATTAGTTGTCATTAGTTGTCAGTCAGTTTTGCCAAATCACCATGGACGGAGATAGCATTCAACAACACGTGCCAATAATAACATTTTTCTATCGAAATAAGTGTACTGGTTCGAGAATGGTACCACGCGCTTCGCTTATTTTACGGCCGCCATAATCGTCCTACCGAGAAGACTATTCGCAATGTGGTGGATAAGTTTGAGTCCACTGGTTCAGTCGACAAAACGCAAGATCTACTGAAAACATCGCCGTTATCTGTGAGAGTGTGCAGGAGAATCCGAGGCAGTTGATTCCGCGTTGTTCACAAGAACTCGGCCTTTCGCAGACTACAACTTGTAGAATTTTAGACCTGACCCTAATTTTAATTGAAAAATCATCTTCAGAGATGAGGCCCATTTCTGACTGAATGGGTACGTGAACAAACAAAAATTTGGGAAGGTACCAATCCACATGAGATCCAAAAGCGTCCATTGCATTCCGAAAAAGTCACTGTTTGGTGAAGATTTAGGGCTGGAGTAGATTTTGAGAATTATCAGGTCACCACTGTCAACGGCTAGCACTTAGGTCGATGATTACCAACTTCTTTTGATCTGAATTGATCTGGACACCAAAGACATCTGGTTTGCAAGGACAGCCACACAACTGATGCCACACTGAATATTCTGCATGAGCGATTTAAGGGCATGTTCTTCTCACGTGGAGGTGATGTGAACTGGCCACCGAGATCGTACGATTTGACCCCGTTAGACATTTTCTTATGGAGTTTTCTTAAGTCACAGATGTATGCGAATGAGCCACAAACCACAGCGGTCCTCAAAGCCAAAATAACCCATGCCATCGGTCAAATTCAGCCTGCTTTATGCGCCAGAGTCATAGAAAATTGGACGATGCTATATTCCACACATAATGGCATCAAGAGGTCTTTTCAAGAAACGATAACGTAAGCTATAGGACATTGATATATTTTGATGAATCCACCAATAGTATTGCTCGTTTTTTAAAAAAGGAATGCTTGGACATGGCTTAGAAAGTTATTTTTTGTGGAGGAAAATCAGTTTTTTATCGATCTTTTTTTCTGAGTATTTTCCCCTTCCACAGTCTGAAAAAATATAAAAATTACAATGGAGAACTTCATACAGGTGTAGAAAGGGCAAACTTTATAGTTTACTCGGATGAGTTACTGCGTAAAAATGAAATTATTTTCCACAAAGAAAAATGTTCTATTTATTAGTAAATTGTCGTATTTAATACTTTTGCTTATCAGAAAAATTGCTAAGAAATAATACAATACTTATCTTTACCATTCGGAGGCCAAAATCCGCCTCCGTCTTCAGAAATGAAAAAAAAATTCGAATCTATATGCAGTCATTCCTTTGCCAATTATTTATTTCTCGACTTCTTCGACCGATGTCAAAGGAGTTTTTGAAATAATTCAGTCAAATTTATCAAAAACAATAAAAACAAAACTTCAGTGAATGATAGATCAGAAATATATAACTTGATTTGTGGCTCTTGACCAAAAATTTATATTGATCAAACAGGGAGAACTTTTTCCCTGAGAATTAAACGACATAGAAGTAGTTTCTTAAATTTCACATTTGCAAATGATCTTTTAGTAGAAGGACATGAGTTCAATCATGAATATGATGTATTACATTTAGAAGACAACAGTTTGAAACTCAATTTTTTAGAATATTTAGAAATAAATAGATTTAAGAATTCTGGTATTTCACTAAACGACCAAGTAGAATTAAATAACTTCCCGTTACTGAACATTTTTTCAAATGTGGAAACTGGTACTCAAGCTCAGGTAATTTCATTCATTACAGGTTTATTCAAATGAGATTCTTCAATTTCCCTTCTTTTTTTATGTTAATGTTTATTAATTTATTCCCAAACTCAGGTACACAGTCAACATTAATTAGCTAGGTAAAACTTAGGTACTTAAAATTTAGGTACTTCAAATTATAAAAGTATATATAACGCATTGAATATGTAGATTGTAGTTAGTAGAGACACTCCTGAAGAAGGTACTGTATAGCGAAACACGTGTTGCGTTTTTGTAAAACTGTTTAGTGAAAATCCACAATAAAGTATTTCTTGAATAGTTGTGTCTTTTAAATAATTGGAAAAGTACATAGTTTAACCAATTTCAAATACTTCAGACAATATTTCATCAAATTTTGAAAAATGCACTCTAGTTTCATTTGGGAGTATTTGTATAAATTTTTCAAATACATTCCGAAAACATATCTACTAATTTCAAAGCTGTGCTACATTTTTTGATAGTTACAGTCGGAAAATAACTACAATTAGATATATCCAAAATATTTTCATCTGACATACCGATGGATGGTCTGAATATTCCTATTGGCAATCCACCACCAATGTCTTTGATCAGCGATTCTGCTAAGAATTTTGTAAAGGTATAAGTGTTGGGCCATGCACCTAGTATTCTGAAAATAAATTTTAGGAATGCTCATTGTGCGTGTCTTCACTACATCCTTTCATATTAATTGAAGTTTCTTACCGTGGAGTTAATAATTCGGCCTCGCTTTTATTTAATTTTTCTATCACAGCTTTGACATCCTCGTAACGAATCACGTGGTCGTACACTTTTTCGTCTATCTCGGTCCGAGGGCAGTTTGCATATGCGGTGGATACATATATGAGGGACTGAAAGAAATGCTCTTCAGTTTAGCCATTCTCAACCCTACAGAGATATTTTTTCGAAATATTATAGTTACATTTTCGATATTCTCACCTTCAAATTCATCATTTGTCTAGCGAAATCTACAACTTCCTTGGTCCCGTTTACGTTTATTGTGTAGGCAAGATTCAAACTTTCATCGAACTTCACCGTTGCTGCCACGTGGAAAACTATATCAATTTTCGAAATCAGCGTCTGTCTGTCTGTCATGCAGATTCCCAAGCCCGACATCGAACAGTCTCCCGGAATAGCTTCAATTCTGTGCTTAAATTTCGGACATTCTCTTTTTAGAGTGTCAAAAACCTGAAATTGATAAAGCATAATTTAATGTTTTTACATTGGTCATCTGTGTTTTGTATAACTTATGGGTGATTTATCCATCAAAAATTTACTATATCTCTATTTTCAAAAATGAAGACCACTCTAAAAGCCGCCGTTTCATTAGGTTTTGTCCGTTTCAATGTCGTGTGATTTTGTAGCTCTATATTTCAATGAATATTTATTTTACCGTGTCGTGGTATACGAGGTTCAAAAAATGAGGTGACCGTTCACGCAAGCTACATACATTCTATTCTCATGTTGGTATACTCATCTGGAACATATGTTCATAGTATCAGTTCTTGCTACACGGTCATACGGTCAATAAGGAGTAGTTATGCGCCGCTTGCGAGAAGCAATACGAAGAAAACGTCCAGTATTGTGAAAAAACAGTTCATGGCTTTTACATCATGATAATACACCTGCTCACTCGTCATTGCTCGTTCGTAATTTTTTGGCCAAAAAACATCGTAATCATACCTCAGCCACCTTATTCACCAGATTTGGCCTCCAGATACTTTTTCAAGTCCTCAAGATTGGAGAGACACTTAAAAAGACGGCGTTTTGTGACGAATGAGGAGATAAAAACCAAATCGCTGAGAAACCTCAAGGACTACTACATGGGAAACTATTTTGAAGGGACAAAATAGAAATTGATGAATAAATAAATATTTTTTGAGAAAAATTGAAATTCACCTCATTTTTGAACAGACAGCGTATATAACTAAATTCTGACACTAATCATCACAAGATAAAAATGTTTTTTTACTAAAAAAGGTAAATGTAATAAATCGAGGGGTTTTATTTAACTTGAATTTTGTTTTCTTCTTTTTGAGTATGTCATTAAAAGCTTGCTTTGAAAAATGATTTTCACTGACAATTCATTTATTTTGGGTCTGATTTTGGACTCAGTTTTTGAAATTCATACCTGAAATCAGAAATTTTTATCAACTTCACAGACAGCAAATAATGACTTTTTGTCTGAATAAAACGTTCAATATCGAGTTTGTCGATTAGGAATGAATCAATTTACAAAAACTATAGAGGAAATGAACGAACAAATTACTTTTCAAGTGATGCGATGAAGAGAGTGAAGTCTCTTATATGAAATATTTGTTAGAATAAAATAATAGTGTTTCTAAAAATATTTATGTAATGTTACAAAATTTTTCAACAAAAAAACTTTATCAAAAATTTGTTATTAGTTATGGATGAAGTATAGTATTCTACTCGCGTATAATGGCTATTATTCTCTCGGTAAACTCCACCTCGTAAACAATAGCCATCATTATACGATTGTTGAATAATATACTATTAAACTTTCGAAAATATTTCAAAATCATTCTGATCCAGATAACCTTTTCCAGTAAATAAAAAACACGAGCCGTATTTTTCTGTACGCATTTGATTATTTTCGTTCTCAGATTCACTTCTCTTATACTTCCATCAAAATAATAGTTGAAAGAACTTATTATTGGGTTGAAAAACGTATAGAATGATTATAAGAAACAATTCGAGATATTTGCAGTGAAAACTACCAAGCAGAAATTTTTTGGTACTCTCCTTTAAAGAAGATACTTACCACATCATCGAAGATTTCATCAATTCTTGTATGGATACTCTTTCCTTTCTTTTCTCTGATCAAAAGATACAACGTCGACACTTCAGTTGACCTGAGTAACTTTTCTATAAGCACTTTCCCCATAAATCCTGTGCCGCCAGTAATGAAAACGTTCCTGTGTTTGTAAAAGTTTTGAATTTGTGATTCTTCCATCTCGGGAGTGCACCGATCTGAAATTAAAGTAATTTATCTAGAAGTGGAAAATAATAACATTTGAACTTTCTTCATCTACAAGATAGGATATTCATTCAATAATATAATGATTTCCTAGTAAATATACAGGGTGGCCAAATGAAGACGTATTATGATTTCAAATGGAACATCTCCAGACCAATTAGAATCACCCTCATGTGCTTTTTTGGGTAATGAAAGGTTTTGCTTTTTACTTCTCCACATTCATGCAAAAAATTGTGGAAATCTTCAGACACAAACTAGAAGAAACAGACTAACCAACTGAAAATACAAATTTTTCGTCGCTTGCGTTTTCTTCATATGTAGCTTCGTTTTAAAAAATCCCCCCCCCCCCCCCC